>JAASAO010001098.1:0-42907 GCA_017311375.1 Mytilus coruscus
ATGTTAAGAACAAAAAATAATCCCCATTTTTATTTTTATTTTTATAATGCACCGTGTAGAAAACACTTTAATGGAGTGCATTCGTGTGTTTTGACACACACGAGCACGTGACAATAATTTATTATCCTATTTTGGGAGTGTAGAAGAAGACCCCAAATAACCGGTCAAGGGTTCATACACTTATCGAAATAAAAACACCAAAAACTTTAAGCCAATCGAATTAGCAGGATAATTTATCGGTATGTTCGGACTTTATGTCTATTTATTAAGTAAAATCTAGATATTTCCGAAATAAATCCGCCATTGTCTGATTATCATCTGAAGCGAGTTAGGCTCCCTCTCTATGATTTCCCTGCTTGATAATATATGAAATATCAACTTCCCAAGCAAGGTTGTCGGCTCTCCGGACATTCCGAAGTCCTAGACGAAATATCCCTTATTACATTTAATTTTATACCTCACCTTCATAAATTTAGATATCAGTCCACTCGCTGCATTATTCAACCGGAATATCCATTTGCCAGAAAAGAACCCAATGACCCTGTGACAACCTCTCCCACCTGACACCTGCGCGTAAACCTAAACCTTCATCATTATTTCTCGGTTCATCAACGCATGCTGCACGCTTTTGAGGAGAAGGAAAAGTTGATTTTCAAACAACGTTGTTTATTTATATATTAGAAATTTAAATCTGATATTTTTGTTAATTATAAGTATAATTAAGTGGATAGAATTTATAATCATTTTTATTCTGAATATTACTGGATAAATTAATTCCAGCTCGGCTTACACCAAGCAGGTAAAGACTGACAGTCAAACTTCCCACTACTGTCCAATAGTTAATTTGTTGTCCCTTGGCTTCGGCCACCCATTCTGATGATTTTGGGATAGGAATTTGGAGTTTATTCACAGGTTGTTTAGGGTGTTGGTATGGAACTAGTGACTCATTTGTAACCTAGTTCCTGGTCAGGACTTTACTTTACTCCTGGTGCTAGTAAATCAGTTGAGGCTATCTAGGCCTAGCAGGGTATCACATACCAGTAACTAGTGCCCTGGTCAGAGATACCAACGTCTCCTGTGTCTTGCACGACAAGTAGGCAGGAGACTACCATGGCATTCAGGGTGACCTTCTAGGAACTAGGTGGCCCATGAACTTTCTGCCACTTCCTCCCATGCCTATGGGTATGCCCAATTGCGCCTTATCCTCAGCCCTGTTGATACCGTATTCGGCTCAATCAAGTTCTGGTCTGGTCAGGGTTTGGTGGTAGACTCCCTTCAGAGTCATCCTCTTTTAAGGATGAGATGAGGAGTCTTACCACCTCCATACATAAGATCCCAATGCTACTGTTAATGCTAAGTTCGTGGACGTTTGGTAACAGGCTTGATCTGTAGGAGTCTAGGGGTCTGTCTTCAGGATCCTTGCACAGGAGCTCCTCCCAAGACCTCCTACGTAACAGTTGTTGGAAGATGACGGTTTCTTTGGCTGCGCTAGAAGCTCACGGACAGGCTCAACTTGTTGGATAACCAAGGTGGTAGTGTTCAGATGTTGACAGTGTAGTAAGCACAGAGGAGATGCTTTCATTCCTAAGGAGCCTTCTTCAGGCAACTCGGATTGCCTTAGGAGTCTGGTCTACTCTATTCGCAGGGATATGTCAGATATGCCCATGTCGTCTCCACCTAGGGTTTCTTCTACTCCTTCGGATTTCATGGCTTGCTCAGGTATAGTCAAGCCAGAGTCTAAGGGTATCATTCTTTCAAGAGTCTGGGCACTTTACAACTGCTTTGTCTTTTGTAAACTCTTCTCTGGCTGAGAATCTTGCTAACACTAGCAAAACTGGTGGTAGTAAGTTCTCTGGTTTCGGACCTGCCTCTTACCCAGGGAGATGTAGATCTAAGGACTTTGAGATCCATGGATCTTCCTTGGGTATGTCGGCTCCTGTTTGTGACCGGGCTTTTCTAGTTTGCTTGGTTCGAAACCTTTGGATGGCCTCAGACTTTCTCAAGCTTCTTATGTCAAGTCAGAGAATAATCTGAGGTGTTTGACTTTTGTTCTTGAGACGGCTGGGCACTTTTGTCAGCAGCTGGGTCTCTTTAAAGGACAAAGGGAGGAATTTTCAGACTTGAGGTCTATGCTGCTTCAAGTAGACAAGAGTCTTGGAATGTCTCAATTCCTTCTTCTTGGTACTGTGGCAAACTTTACTCTTGCTAAGAGACAGGAGATTCTTGTAAAATCAACTGTCTCTGAAGCTCTTCAGCAGAGACTTGTCAGTTCTCCTTTGTCTAAGGACAAGTTGTTCTCTGTTTCCTTAGAGCAGTTACAGGAAGAGGTGAATAAGGCCCTCCTGTGGTCAAGGTGGATGTGAAGGTCACTGATGGGAAAAGATTTGTCAAGACTACTCAGGTTAACAATCCTTCTTCTCATCAACCTAAGGCTTCTACCTCTTCTTCTTCACAGCCTACGAAGAGACCAGCTTTTCTCGTCCCAACTATTCAAGTGGGAAGAAAGCTAAAGTTGTTAAGGAAAGAAGCAGGGTAAGTGATGTGTTGTCCCTCCGTTGAATCGTTCCCCACTGGAAGAGGAAATTATACTTCTCCTCTTCCTCATCTTCCAGTGGGGACAGGCTGTCCCACTTTCTAGATCAATGGGCTCTGATAACTTCAGACAAGTGGGTACTTTCGATTTTACGGAGGGATTGGAACTTCAGTTTCTGGAACAGCCTCCTCTTTCTCCTTTTCCAATAAATCTGTCAGTGACAAAGAATTCTCAAAAGAATCAGTTGTTACAAGACGAAGTGAACATTCTTATTCAGAAGGGTGTGTTGGAGAAGGTAAATCCTCCTTTTCATCTAGGGTTTTATTCCCGGCTGTTCTTGGTTCCCAAGAAGAACGGGAAAATGAGACCAGTTCTAGATCTTTCTGTTCTCAATCAGTATCTGGTGGTCCCACATTTCAAAATGGAGACCAACAGGTCTATCAGGTCGACAATTCATTTAGGAACTTGGACAACCTCTCTAGATTTGATGGACGCCTATTTTCACATCCCTATTTCTCACAAGTATCGTCATTTCCTGAGACTGGTTTAGGCAGACAAGGTTTACAGTTTCAAGGCTATGCCTTTTGGCCTGGCTATTGCACCCTAGTTTTACCAGGATTTTTCAGACAGTGGTGTCTTATCTTCATACTCAGGCAGTACTCATTCACTCCTACCTAGACGATTCTCTTATCAAGAATCATTGCCGATCTCTTTGGAGGAACACACCAATTTGTCTATCCTTTTACTCCTGAGACTGGGTTTTTTGATTTCATGGGAAAAATCAGAGATAATTCCCAGTCAGAGTTTCAATTTCCTGGGAGAACATTTTCGGACAGATTTGGGTATAGTGCTTCCTCCAGAAGAGAAGGTAATCAAGGTACGTCAGTTAGTCAATGCTCTGACTCAGTTTTCATCTGTCCCAGCTCGTCAATTGCTTCAGCTGGTGGGTTTCTTGATTTCGATCATGGACGTCATTCCACTAGGGCGTCTACACATTCGTCCAATCCAGTGGTATCTGTCGGAATTTTGGCACCCAATTTCTCAGTTGTGGGAGGCACCTGTTCCAATTCTTCCTCGGTTGTTACCTCATCTTCTATGGTGGCTTCAGGAAAACATCTTCGGAAGGGAGTTTTGTTGGATCCTCCAGACCCCAGATGCGAGTCTGATGGGTTGGGAGCTTATCTGGAGGGCAGGACAGCATCAGGCCTTTGGTCAGGTGCTCAGTTGGAGGAACACATCAATCTTCTAGAGATGAGAGCTGTGTTTCTTTCTCTCCGTCAGTTTCAGGCTGTGATTCAGGGTCAGTCACTACTGGTTGCCACGGACAACTCCACAGTAGTGGCTTATCTTCAGAATCAAGGGGACCCATTCCTTTTCTCTGTATCATCTGAGCAAGGAAATTCTTCTTCTGTGTCACAGTCTCGATATAATTCTGTCAGTGAGACATGTTCCAGGCAGTCAAAATCTTCTGGCGGATGCTCTCTCCCGTTCCCGTGTTCCAGTGAACACAGAATGGGAAATTCATCCATCAGTGTTTCAGGAGATCATTCTTCGTTGGGATCGTCCTCATATAGATCTTTTTGCCACCAGTCTGAATCACAAGTTGGAGACTTACGTTTCTCCCATTCCAGACGAGAAAGCTTGGGCAGTAGATGCTATGACCCTTTCTTGGAAGGGAATGTTCAGTTATGTTCCTCCTTTCGTCTTCTTCCAAAGATCTTGCACAAGATTCAGAGGATCTTTGCAAGACCATTCTTATTGCTCCGGCTTGGCCAAGACAGTCTTGGTTCCCAGAACTACTACTTCTGTGTTGTGCGAAGCCCTTCGTCTTCCTCTAAGAGAGGATCTACTGTCTCAATTCAAAGGAAGAAAACTTCATCAGGGTCTAGAGAATCTTCATCTGCACGCTTGGTTGTTGTCAGGAATTCCCTCAGAAAGGAGGCTTTTCTGAGGAGCAACCAAGCGTATCTCAGGATCAGTCAGACAATCTACAGGGGCAGTTTATGACTCCAAATGGTCAATTTTCTGTACTTGGTGTCTGTCGAAACAGATTGATCCTCTCACTGTTACTGTCCAACAGTTAGCGGATTTTTCCTTTATCTTTTGAAGATAAGGGTTATTCTCCTTCTACTATAAAGGGATATAGATCTGCCATAGCCAGAACAATATCACTTTCAGGAGGCTCTGATTTTGGGGATAATGAGTTTTGTCATTATTGATAAAAACTTTTGCCTTAATAGACCTCGTCAAAGGCGTTTGGTTCCTTCTTGGGACTTAGGTTTAGTTTTGAAGGTTCTTCAGTTTCCACCTTTTGAACCTTTACATTCAGCCTCCTTCAAATTTTGTCTTATAAATGTTGTTTTCTGATAGCGTTGGCTAATGGTCGCAGAAGGAGTGAGATTCATGCCTTGTCAATTTCTGAGTCTTGTCTCCGCTTTGCGGCTGATAAGTCTTCAGTTACTCTTCTCACTGATCCATCTTTTTAGCTAAAACCAGTTACCTGATAAAGGTTCTGGTTTTATTACTGTTCCTGCTTTACCTCCACGGCGGATAATCAGGTTTTGTGTCCAGTGAGAGCCTTGCTTGTTTACCTAGCTTCTTCAGCTAAATTAAGATCTGCTGGTTCTTCTAGGTTGTTCATTCCTATTAAAAAAGGAATTTCTGACATTTCTGCTAAAACCATTTCTACCTGGATTTGCAATACTGTCATTTTGGCTTATAAGTCTGCTTCTTCTGAAGTTTTAGTTAAACATCAAGTTAAAGCACATGAAGTAAGAGCCTTAGCCTCTTCTTGGAACATTTTTAATTCCTCCTCGATGTCGGAAATCATGTCAGCTGGTTTTTGGAGGTCTGATAGTGCCTTTTATAACCATTATTTACGGTCCATGCCTCTTCATTGTGACAACCTCTATTCTTTAGGGCCTTTAGTTGCTGCTCAACAGGTTGTTTTTCCTCCTCCTAGTGATGGGGATTCAGCGCTTCGTTAAATTCTGTTATCTAAATTTATGAAGGTGAGGTATTTAATGTAATAAAAATCAAATTTTTAGAATTAAAATTTAGTTTTGTAAATTAAATACTCACCTTCATAAATCAGAGGTCCCTCCCCCCTTCATCCCCCTTAGTGCCTAGCATTTTAAGGAATAAATGATGAAGGTTTAGGACGCGCAGGTGTCAGGTGGGAGAGGTTGTCACAGGGTCATGGTTCTTTTTCTGGCTGGTTTCCGGTTGAATAATGCAGCGAGTGGACTGATATCTAAATTTATGAAGGTGAGTATTTAATTTACAAAACTAAATTTTAATTCTAAAATTTGATTTTAACACCCTTGCCTTCAGCCGTACTCACATGTGCAAGATCTTGCAGAACGTAGTCATCCGCAGCGCATGTATACATTTTAACGTTAACTGCATAAAAGATATTTAAAACGTTGTGTTTTATTAACTTTAACGGTTCAATTTTAAACTTACGACAATTTGTAGCCGTTTGATCATATTCTGTTGAAAGTGCGTACATGCGAACTACTTTGTTTACGTTTTCCAAGTTGACGACCGCCAGTGTACAAACCATGCAGGTATGATTATTACTTATATTAAACGAAATAACTGTTTTAAATCATTGCATATGACAGAATTCAATTGTATAGATGTTAGATCTGATCGCCAGTGGACTTTTATACAAAAGTTCCCGTTTCTTGATAGCAAACATGGCAAAATGTACCAGAAATTTAAAAAGGGGAGGGTCTTTCAAAAGTACATGTATCATACTTTATTCTAATGCTATTTTATGTAACAATTTTTTCATTGGTTAAAAGTTGCCGTCAAATCCACAGTTGACCAGGCGTAACTAAGGAGGGATCCGCCATTTTGAATTGAAAGGATCAACAAATATTCGATTACTACAATATTATCGAAAATAAAACAACACCTACCTCGAATTCCCCGTTTTAATGTGATTTTATCCGAATTTGAATCGTAGAGGTAACGTAAAAACCTCCAGTTTGTAAGTTTTCATTTGTATGACGTCACGTTTAGCTACAACGTCTTTGCGCCAAAATCATTCATGAAGATTCGCGGATTTTTTGTATGTCAAATTTGTACATTTTTCAAGCTCTAACGTATTATTTCTTTTGTACTGCATTAGAATCGGAATAACAGTACTGTAGTTGAAGTTGCCACCGTCAATTTTGATTTGACGGTCGCAAATGTCCGTTTTACTGTCTCGCTACGCGTCGCCAGTAAAACTGTATTTGCGACCGTCAAATCTACAATTGACGGTGGCAACTCTTCAACTACAGTACTGTTATTCTAATTCTACTGCGGTATCATAAATAACTTTATACATGGACAAAGAATAGAGTTTGCTGGATATTAAAATTGTACCCCTCACCCCCAAAAAACCCCACTGCATTTAGGAGAAAGCAATCAAAGGTTGCTTATGAAATTTATGGTGTCAATATTCATTTTGTACATGTACATGTATGTATGTCACAGTAAAACAAATCTACCTCACAGGTTTTGAAACCTAATGTATTTTTGTCTATGTCTAAACCATTAATAGTAATGTTCAGATGCCAGAATCCTGGTGTAATAGTGCCAACAGAATCATGATTATGTAAATATTTACAAAAATGTATATAATCACCCATTTTTCTTACAATGTACATTGTTCATGTACATGTAGGGAGTTCATAAGAAAAAACATAGACATCATAATTAATGAATTTATTTGTAATTTTCATATTTACATATAATAAAATTATATAATTCAATTTATATATATGAATTTTCCATTTATCTGTTGGATCATCCACCAATGGCCAATTTACAGGAAACCAGGCATATAAAATACTGTTATATTATAGCACTAAGCATATATTATACAATGTATATGTCTCCGGATAAAATTGAGCCTAGTTGGAACTCCACATTAGTTATCATGGTTATTAAGCAAATGAATGTACTAATCTAATGATATTTTTTTTTAATATTTAATACCAATCGTACACCAGTGTTCTACATGAAGGTAATTTAAGCATAGAACTTAAGCAAGGCACAAATTTAGAATGAAGGACACCTAAGACTGGTATTTTGTTTGAAAGGAACATATTTATTTATTAAAATCAATATTGTGATCAATGAATAAATATTTGTGTTTTGTTGAATTTATGCTATTTTGGTCTCCCTGTCTTTTCCAGTGGTTAAAATATTTTATTTTTCCTTTGAGACATGCAGTATACATGTAGGCTGAAGTTTGACACAGAAAAGTGCAGAGGAACTCATGATCAGCACCCTCTTTTGTTGGCTAGCTGTATATAGTGCTGATTCTGATAATTATTTTTAGGTTTCTTGTTGTTGATTATCATGACACTGTCATAACATGAGGTGCCAGGACAGGCAGGAGATTAGAAGTTAGTAGTTAAATTTCTAACAGATAGGATATGTTAATTTCAATAGTATTTTATCTTTTGGTGAGTTTAGTCTTATATATAAAATAATTACATATATATGTTTAACATCAGTTTTTTTCAAAAATAAGACTAGTGAATTTATATTTATAGTGTATATTAAGTAGCTAGTTTTAAAAAAATTACATGTGCAGTGATCTGACAGTCTAGCTAGGTTTTATGAAAAAACTGTGGTCATATATTAAATGTTAAGAAACTGCATTCTTCGAAACATGTCCAGTTATTATTTTTAGGACCAGAATCAAAATTTCCATGAAGGCCATGATCTATGGCTGGGTCCAGTCATTCCGAAGGTCGTCGGACATTGGGCAAAGTCCAGTAAAAATTGGTTTGGTCCAGTTAAGTGATAAGCATTACTGGACCAAATGACCAGTAAATTTTTTAACTTTATCCAAATCATATGTGAAAATGACCTGTAAAAAAGAGTCTGGTCCAGTTAAGAAGAATGGTTTTATGCTGGACCAAATGTCCAGTTGATTTCTCAAAGCCTTGGGAACCACTGTGGGTCCTTATTAACATGTAATGTATTTATGCTCAACACTTGCTGTTAAATGCTGGTCTTGACCCTTCAAGAATTTACCAAGAAACCATAAAGGGGGCTACTAGAATGAAAAGGTAATTAAAATTTTGTTATAAGAAATAAATGAGAAAGTAATTGAAATTCATGTCTAATATATAGGGAATAAAAAATCTGCCCATCAATTACAGTTATAAAATTGCTTTGAAGTACTTTGGAAAGAATTGGGTCCATGTTCCTGTCAAAGAGGTACACCTGAAGGAATTGAGCAACAAAAACTTCAAATTATGGTTTGATAGATAGACATTGACTAAATATTGGAGAATTATAAAGATTTTTTATATGTATCATATTGGTGTCATGTTACAGGCTATTGTGTAATAATATTTAAAAACTATACATGATTTTCTTGTAATAGTTTGAGCAGATATTTAGTTTAAACTTCATAATATTGACTACAAAGATGTTTCATATGCCAGACAGCAATATACTGGCAGTCTTATTCCATTTTTTCATTAAAAGTACAGTTTACCTTCATTTTTATTATTTGAAGTGTGTGTAATTTGATATGGAACAAAAAAAATGATGCAAAAGACAATTTTGGACCATGAAATATAGTCATCAATAAAACTGATTATTTCTGTGCTGCTAGATCATATACAGTTAAGGTCAAACAGTCCTAGTTTTGTACTTGAAAGTCAGTTTGATTGTAATGTGCAATTTTATATAAGACTGTAAATGAGAAATCAGCTAATTTTGATATTTTTTAATTTAGATAGTGTGTTCCATATTCTAAATAAGAAAATAAGCTTTTTGCAATACTTGCTGATCTGACTCTTTCATTCATAATATATTCAATTTTGGCAAAATGGGCAAACTATAGCATGTTTATTGTTTCTATGGCAACTTACCAAAATTTTATCATATTGTAAAATAGTTCAGTACACTGTTTTATAAGGTTTTATGTCAAGATTGAATTTTGTCACTGATCATGTATATTCAGTTTACTAGTTCATTTGTATTCTTCACATATATATCTATTTGTGATTTGCCTTTTCTTGATTTGAAGTTGAAGAGAATTGGAGATTTGAGCCACTGTACACATACATGTATAAAAATATCTCTGCATATCTCTGATGCCAAGTTTTAGGTGTCTAAAATACATAGAAAATGCTATTATATATATATAACATTTTCTTTATCAAAAAGTTATTTTAGAGCTGAAAAATTGAATGGGTTGAAGAAAAATTATTTTGAGACTTCATTTGTCAAAATTAAATATTGGCTGAAAATATGCTCTTTTTTCGTTGGCCTCCTGTTTCGGGCTATAACATGCACTTTTAACAAAGACTTAAACAGTCTCATGTTTGATTTTATTGAACATATATATATATATCAAATATCAGATATGGTTTTTGAATTTGTATGCATATCGCTAATGTATATAATTGTCATGAGAAAGGTGATGGGTATCATTTCTGAAATAGCTAAGAAAATGTCCAAATTTAAATTTTGAATTATTTCTTCTAGAATGGTGTTTTTCTATGCATTCTACAAATTAGTTTTCTTTGAATGAAGCTCTAAAATACTTTGAAATATAGTTTAAGCTTTTAAAATATACTCCCTTGAAGTTGTACAGGAGATCAGATCAATATATGTAATAGCTTCAAAGATATGCAAAATAATATGTTATATTTTACTAGATTGTTGCACATGATCTCCTGATATGTTCTGAATTTGATCATAGGTATTTTTATTTAATTGTTCATGTATCATTATGAAGTGTTTTTTTCTTAATTTTGGATGAACTGTTCTGATCATTCATAATTTGAGTCAAATAGAAAATACCAAACTAATTTTAGATGACATGCAATGCAGTACATGTATTATCAATTTATTAATTTTTTTTCTAGAATGGACATATTATATGGAACTGTAACACAGAGAAGCTGACTTGAAAAAATAAACTTTGTATATTGTGTGCTGATAGAGACTGCCAGAGTCAAGGACTTTTATACATGTTGTAATTCAAACAATTATCATAGACACAGGAAATAAAAATACATCTCTTTTGTTTTTAAGTCAATCTTAAAAGTCAATCTATGTACAAGGGTCCTAATAAAAATAGTAAATTTTGATGTAAGCGATTATAGACTGCCATATGGCCTTCAACAATGAGAAATAATCCCACACCATATAGTCTGCTATAAAGGCCTAAAATGAAAAAGTATGAAACAATGCAATTGAGAGTTCAGTTCAAAGCCTAGCATATGCTATTGAACCAGAATACATTTAAAAATACATGGAAATCTACTGAGTTTTAGGTGTTTAGGTCAAACGTAAATAGAGTGTGAAATTGCATGGCCAATCTTTTTTGATAATGTGCCATTAATTTATTATTACGCTAATAAACAGTAGACTAAGTTTGTTAGATGCTTTAAGCAACTGGCTAGCTATATTTGGAGTATTGTATGGTATGATTGTTAGGTGTACATGTCTGTCTGGCAGGGTTCATCTGACCTTGACTTTTTGTATATGTATATTTGATATTGAACCTTCTACCTGGGATCAAACTCTTATGGTGCATTGGCATATAGAAATAAATGTGGATTGTGTCCACACGTGGACACAGATGATGCCCCCGCTTGCATATTATATAGTTATAAAGGGACATAACTGAAGAACGGTAAAAGTGACGCTACCCAAATTAGAACTTGATCTGAGTTTTATGGTAATAAGCATTGTGTGTAAGTCTCATAATATTTGGTTGAGGCAAACTTAAGTTAGAGAACGGAAACTAAAAATTTTGCAATTTTTCCATTTATAAAGGGGCATTACTCTAGAATGGTTTGAGTGACGCAAAAAAAATCAAACTTGATCTGTATTTTGTGGTAATAAGCATTGTGTATAAGTTTCACACATTTGGTTGAGGCAAACTTAAGTTAGAGAACGGAAACTAAATATTTTGCAATTTTCCATTTACAAAGGGCATAACTCTAGAACGGTCAAAGTGACACCACCAAAATTCAAACTTGATCTGTGTTTTGTAGTAATAAGCATTGTGTACAAGTTTCATAACATTTAGTTGAGGCAAACTCAAGTTAGAGAACGGAAACCAATTTTGGGACGTACGTACGTACAGACGGACAAGGGTAAACTTAATGCCCCTCCGCTACGGTGGGGCATAAAAAATCTTTGGAATGAACATGAAAAGGTAATAACATCAATCATAAGACAAAATGAGCAAAACAAATCAGTAAATAATAATAAATTTGCCAAATGTTACACATATTTGTAACACAATAAGCAATATTGCAAGCTAACATGTTTAACCCTTCCACATCTCTGTATGTGTCTGTCCTGAGTCAGGAGCCTGTTATTCAGTGGTTGTTGTTTGTTGCTGCATATATCATATTTGTTTTCGTTCATTATTTTGAACATAAATCAGGCCGTTTTCGGCTTGTTTGAATAGTTTTACAATTGTCATTTCGGGGCCTTAATAGCTGATTATGCGGTATGGGTTTTGCTCATTGTTGAAGGCAGTACGGTGACAAATAGCTGTTAATTTCTGTGTCATTAGGTCTCTTTTAATATGTAAAGTTGTCCAAATGGCAATCATACAACATCTTCCTAAGCAATATTGCCGTAAATATATGGTAGCGTGTTCGTCTCGGGGTCATGTGTTCAAATCCGTCTGGGTCAAACCAAAGACTGTAAAATAGGTGTTTGATGCTTCTCCACTAAGCACGTAGCATTAAGGGGTAAGAACAAAGACTGGTCTGCTCGAGTCAGAAGAATGTGTCCGGGTAAGGTGACATGTCTTCCTGAAGACTGTTGCTTTGTGTAGTAGCACGTGAAAATCCGGCTCAGTGTGTTGGTCTAGCATAAAGCAAGGTAAATATTTATATCACATTATTATGTTCTCGTCTTGAATAACTAAGCACATAAATTTGCGGTGGACGTTGAGCAGCATCCAGCATCATCATCTTGACAATGAACAAAACATAGGGGACAAGGTCTGTCATTTGAGACAGATGATTTGAGATTTTTGGTTGAACTAATTTTGATTGATTGATAATTAGTGTTTAACGTCCAGCGATGAATATTACATATAGTTGTTCACTTCTGTATCATTTGGTCTCCGGTAGATAGTTGTCAAAATGGCAAAATACTACATCTTTATTTTAAATAGAGGAAGATCACATGTCAATTCCATGTGAAAATATCCTGCTATTGTACTTGACTCATAAGATGTATATATGAAAAACAGCAATGTCTCATATTATATACAGTAAACTTTTTTTGAGTAACGAGAACCCATTCTTTATTTCTAAATCATAACTAGTTAAAATGCCGAGATATTGCCAAACAGTAAACTGTACATAGAACAGTACAGTTAGACAGTACTGAAGCTTCCTGCTACGGCAAATCATATCCCAAGTTAGGTATTTTAACAGTGGTTATAGTAAGTAAATAAGTAAATCTACTAACGATTTTAGACTGCATATGTATTATCTATACGATGAGTTTTACAGAAACACTATAAGCTCTGGAAAGATATTAACGGTGTGTTGACACAGACATTTCTCTCAGATTAAAAAAAATCCTATTTACCTTTTATAAATATTGATATTAAGGTATATAGGGGGAAATTTTGAGACAAGTGCCTGTGTGTGTTGACATGAAAAAGTGGCATCTAATCGTAGGAAAAGAATAAACAGCAACAATTTTGAGCACTTGAAGACTGTTTAAAAAAAACTCCTACACGTCCCATCGAGGCAACAATATATATAACCCATCATGGAAAGGGCCTTTAGATTTCAAAGATATGTTCACGGACAAACATATAGTTATTTATTAAATTTAATTAAGACAGTGGCTATGTTGCCGGCTCTGAATATAATATCTTAATTAAAGCCGACAAAAGAGCATATTTCTCTAGGAATAGTGTTATATTTATCTTTTTAATACTGGTTAATGAAATCAATACAGTGTGTACTGGCTGGTCATTATCGCGTATGATACGATTTTGACACGCCTACATAGCTAATGCATATTCATGACTTTATAGATAAGACATTAGTGGCAAGGTTCCGGTGCAAAAATAGTCGACATGCATTTTGTAGCCGGACACAACGATAAATTATAAATATTGAATATACCGGGCGTAATTCATTTAAAGGCTTAATTTAATACAAATGACCGTGTTCTAATGTAAAATGCCACAAATGTAAATTTTAATTAGATAAAATTTTCTGGAACATAAATTATACTGTAAATTCGTATTGGCATTGCGTACTGAGGCACCGGACACATCCATCTAGAACACCAATACCAATATTTAATATTTAAATAGTTCCAGTGTAATGCTGTGTGTTATTCAAGAAATAGAGTTAATTAATCGTCTATACAATTTTATACACCTAAAGGACACTTGCTTTGACAAAACTCGTGCAACTTTTACTGTATTGTACTTTCAATATTCGCATTGCGCAGGCGCATGCAAAATCGATTGTTATAGTAATCCAGCGTACATCCAAACGTGTAGATCCGCGAGTTTAACTTGGGCCTACTATAAATAATAAAATCGATTGGCAATGCAACTATATCAAAGTAAGAAGGTATTTATTCCTTGATAATTATCAGATGTAGGCTTATCAGACTTTTCTTCCCGATCTTCCTGATTCGCAGCGGAGCTTTGCGTATAGCCTTTGATTTTCATATAGTGTGAATAATGTATTTCTTCCACTGATGTCTTCCTATTTTTCTTATGCATTCCCAATATTTATATGTGTTTATGCCTTAAAGATGAAATCATATTCATTTGGATATGGTTCAGTATAACAGGAACATATATAATTGATATACTGTTCCCAGGGTATAAGTTTACGGAGCTGTACGTCAAACTGAATTAAATTGTCCAGTCAGTTATGACATACCATTATCCATGACTTGAGTTTGAGCAGGTAGATGTTTCTTTGAGTTTGTATCCTAAAAGGATTCACCACACGCACTGTTAAGGTCTTATTAGTCTATAGATTATTGAGAAAACACAAGAGGGGTCAGAAAGAGGGGGGGTGTAAATTGTTTGATCCTTAATTTCTGAAAAAAATAAGTTAATTTATACAGGGAAGTGAAAAAATAGTTTGTTTCCTTGAAAATTATGATAAAATAAATACAACATTTAGTTTTAAAATAAATCTTGTTCCTGTCTATATTTGATATTGAAGAAAATCGTTTTCATTCTAAATTAATTTGCATTAATAAAAGAAATTCACTGCATTTTGTGCTTAATCTATTATTTTCTTAGGCTTAAGAATTGCATTAATTAAACATGAAACTGGTTTTGCCAACTACTGGTATCAATTTATTAAACAAAAAATATGTAATGGATTTCCACCTTTTATAGAAAATTGTAGAAATGTATATAATTTTAGAATTAAATGCCCAAAATACAGCCTCAAAACTTTCCATTTCAAGTTTATATCCAAATCTACAATGCTGACTTTCTATCTGAAATGTTTTAATGTTCTGATATTTATGTGTCTAGGCTGGTGTCAAGTTTTATTGATCATTTGTGAAATCCAGAGAAAAGTAGATTAACATTGAAACATTGAGAAAATGTATTTATGGTCCTGGTCCTGGTGTGTTTAAAGTTATTCAAATGTGAGGTGCTTAATTTACATAAAAAGATGAAGTCCTTCATAAAATTTTCCCAAAATCTTTATAAAAATTTAAGAATAATTGTTTTGCCTGATCTATTTCACATCTAACTTCTGTAGGATAACTAGCGGTTCAAATATATGCTTTCAATCAAGTATCCACAAAGTGAAACATTGCCTCAGACCATACTGTCTGGAAGAAAAGTATAAAGCAAGAGTTCTTTCCATTCAGGCTTCTTGTATCAAGACATCTAAGCATAGAAATGAGTAAAAAAATAACAAATTTCTACTTCTATGGCATCTGTATGCATTTTTATAAGTAAGTATGTGCTATCACTTAAATTGACCCACAGTTATTTCCAGCGTTATAAGATTTAAGACCATTTTATACTCATCAAGTATGCTATTTGTTCCTTTTCTTTCTGTTGAAAGTACATTTAATATATGCAGAAGGATTATATTCAACAAAAAAATTCATAAATTTTTATTTGTACAAAATATTTACAGCTTTATACAAGCCCTTGCATTATTTGATAATTAACTCTTATTTTCAGACACAGACTAATATAGGTTAACTGACTTTAAGAAATCTTATACATCAAATGATTATTTTTCTATTGTTACATTGAATATATGATCACTAAATGGTACCTTATGTTCAGAACATTTTAAAACTTATTTATTAAAAAGTTATTTTTCTTTTCTCATAGATATGCTAATAGCTGAACAGGTGCTTTAACATTGTTGACTCCATTAATTAAAAGGACTATATTCTTTCTTTTTATTGAAATGGTGTACAGTATTTAAAACCAATGAACTTTGAAATAAAGGTTTCTGAGGATCAATTGTATTTCTTATGTTATATTTTAGATATCTGTATAACATGTCAAGATCTAAACTTTTTCCGCATTAATTAAGAATGCCAATATGCCTTCTTTTAATTGAAAATCTTTTAGATATAAAAATAAGAAGATGTGGTATGATTGCAAATGAGACAACTCTCACATGGGACCAAATGACACAGAAAAAACAACTATTGGTCACCGTACAGCCTTAAACAATGACCAAAGCCCATACCACATAGTAGATAGTATAGTAAACTTGGTATCTCAACTATGATGAATTATATTATTTAAGATATGAGTAAAATAAAATGTTCAGTTATTGTTATGTTTATCGACAGGAACACAAAATAACATATAGTCTTATACTTGATCATTCTAAGGATCTTTCATCCCAAGTTTGGTTGACAATGGTTGAAATAGGACCTGACAAGTGGATTTAAATTTAAAAAAATTATGACCGCTTCAACAAACAACAAGTTATAGCAATAGATCACATGATTCAGATTCATATTCAATAGTTTATTAAAGTCTCACCACATACAAAAACATTTAAAACCAGATACATATATATAAAATATCAAGTAAACATATATAAAAACAAGTAAAATTTATGTATGTGCCATTCTTAAAAGAATGAGAGAACTATTTAAAACATATCTATACCAATGTATATATAAAATACTACAAAGAGCAATTAATGCTATAAAATACTGTTTCTCCTTGTTAAAATGTTATTGCAGGTTTCGGCAACAATGTAACAAATATGGATATTTTAAAAGATATATTTATAGATTATCGTTGGTTATCTCAACGAGATTGATTTTCTCGCTTGAGCCGGTACGGCGAAAGCGAGAACAATCGAGTTGAGATGACCAATGATAATCTGTTTATCGCTATTTTACCTATGAAGACGTTGTTAATCTCCTTGACAACGGCACGTGTTCCTAGTTTCTAGCGATAATTTTCATATCACTCGACTCCGTTTTCATATCACTCGACTCCGCTGAGAACGGAAATTATTAGTCAGCAAGATCAAAGGCTAAATTCGTAAAATAGCGATAAAAATTTTCTTCATCAGACCAATTCAAAACCATATCATTATGATACAATATATCAATAAACATTTCATGTCTTAGATCCTCATATAATGGACAATTTAAAAGTACATGTTTTCATCCTCTGAAATATTGCAGTTAAAACAAACTCTATCGTCAAGGTTTTCCCTTTCATATCGACCAGTTTCAATTTCTAACGGTGCTGCATCACATCTAAATCTTGAAAAAGCATTACGCTGACATAGTGGCATTTTCTGTAGCAATTATTGTTCAGTGTTATAAATATGTTTGAAAAATTTATATGTTCTCAATGTTTCTAGTATGGTCAGGCAAGCTAAAAAAATAAACCTAAACAGTAACCATTATAAAAAAAATCAGATTTTGGCTGATTAAATTAAGAAAAAATTATTGGAAAACTAATGTATCATTTATTGAAATAAGTTGTTGTCACACCAGATTTAAATGCATTAATAGTTACTTAAGGGTTTTAACGACCTTGACTGGCTATAAAGCCCTCGCACGGTCCGTTTATTAATACAATGTAGTTCAAACCTGTTACTGTGCTATATACCAGAATTGAATTTAATTACAAATAAAATTAAATCTATTATTGTAAAAAAACCAATAAGACTTTATATATCATTAGTTTTATTAGATTTTGGATTTCTTTTTATCCTTTGAGTGCAAAACGTTCTTTGGAATTCACATATATTTATTTATTTATTTATTTTATTTATTTATTTATTTATTTATTTATTTATTTATTTATTTATTTATTTATTTATTTGTTTATTTTATTCAGTTTATCTATTTGATTTATTTGATTTATTTGATTTATTTTATTCATTTTTTATTTACATGTATTCTTTACTTTTAAGCATTTTTCCCTATTCCTATACATTTGTGGCCTATTCATGTTTCTCTTTATTTATTCTTTTGCCTTTTTTCTTTAGGAAATGACCCATTATCTCCATTCTGTTAAGCCGACCAGACCCCTTTACAGGATAGACATGCATTTCAGTCAGGGGCGGGTCCAGGTGAGGCGTTATGGGCGTACGCCCCTTAAAAAAACAAAAAAAAACTATCATAATCTGCTAATATTGTATTGAATATGGCAATTTTATGTTTTTAGCAAAAAGGTCCAAAATGTTTCGCCTCGCTCCGTTCGGCGAAAGATTTGATTCTACGCCCCTCTTTCAAATATCCTAGAAACGCCCTCTCAGTACCCCGATTGAATTAAATGTTTGGCCATCGAAAGCCACTTTCTTCCTCATAATAAAAAAACCGAAGGAAATAGAATGAATGAGAGAAACAACACAGCACTTCAAAATTTAAGAATAAGAATATTCATCGTTATCAGTGGCGATCCAAATGTTTCACCCACTTAATAGATTCATAGATTCATTGTTGATTTGTAATCGTTCTTTATAAGTCACAAGAGAGGACCTGTGAAATATTGTTATCCCTGGAAAATAAACCCCAGTCCGGTCGGAATGGGGACGTTTGATCGTGTGCTTTATGTAGAGAGTCTGTCGCTGTAGGAATTATATCTCATTCCAGTTGCAGTAGAATTTCCTGTCCTTCCTCATGGTCGACCCACTCCGAAGAACATAACTATTCGATTATTGTTTAATAAATTTGCTTCTGTCCTAACTATGCATGCAGCATTGCCACAAGACGTTTACCAATCGACCAAACCTGTATAAAAAAAAGTTCAGCTTTTGTATCTGTAATATTGCGACGCCGGTTTCGGTAATTTAAAGGATGCTTACGTACATGAACAGTAAAAACTATTGTCGCGAAAGCTGCACTGCGGTTTTGGAAACGCAATATACAGCAAATAAACTCAAGTTTCAAATTATTTTACCTTAGTAACCTACTACAGGGAAGGTAAAGCTACGCCATTGAAATAGCATACAAATAATTTGAAATATGGTACCCTGTGCATATTTGTAATGTGTTGTCGTAGATAGTAAGGCGAAGGAGGAAGGCGGAGGATACCAAAGGGACATTCAAACTCATAAGTCAAAAATAAACGCACAACGCCACGGCTAAAAACTAAAAGATAAACAGACAAACAACAATGCACAAACACAACATAGAAACCAAAGACTGAGCAACACGAACCCACCAAAAACTGGGGTGATCTCAGGTGCTCCGGAGGAACAGCATATCCTGCTCCACATGTGGCACCATCGTGTTGCTCATGTTAGTACAAACCGGTGTACTAACATGAGCAACATGCTATTGTTTCAAATAAAAGCAAATTATTGTGTAATTCTAATACTACAAAATAGCCTTAGTTTTTACCCCATTTTATACGGGACATGAAGCTACTGGATACTGAAATTTTAAAGTACTTCTAAAAAGCATTACTATCTTTTAATGTTATCTAAACATTCTTTTTGGTGATGAATACAAAATAGCTTAGTGTATTTCTATATTTGTTTATAAGGATAAGGATTTCGGGGTCAAAATGAAAACAAAACTTAAACGCTTTCAGAAATAATTAAGGCTGTGTAACAACGTGATTGATAGAATTCGCCTTTGGTATTATAATACTTATTATTCATTCATTTCTCTGTACTATAATATTGGCAAAAA
Organism: Mytilus coruscus; assembly: GCA_017311375.1. Lineage (NCBI taxonomy): Eukaryota > Metazoa > Mollusca > Bivalvia > Mytilida > Mytilidae > Mytilus > Mytilus coruscus. Next base: position 19,679 of record JAASAO010001098.1, read on the forward strand.
GGGATAGTTTCCAACCCATCTGACTCAGTAATAACAATATTTTATTATCCATCTGGCTCAGTAATAACAATATTTTATTATATAGTACAATAAATATGAAATAATAAAGGTTTTGCCTATATGATTATAATGAACCAGCTAGATCAAAGATTATACAAAAAAACACCGAAATACCCAAAATATTCCATAATACCCCAATATTTAATAAAATAAAAAAAAATGCTTTAACTATACGTTTTAAAACAAAAAATCTATAAGTTGAAAAAAAAAGATAATTTTATGATTTTTTCTGCAATCTATGTTTATATATGATATACTAGTAGCGTTTTCTGTATTGGGTCTTCTTCGTATTCAGGCCTTAAAAGGAAGGAATTCTCTGTCTGTTCATTTTTGTGCTGAGGGCAGGAATATTTCTTAAAAAATGTTTTATATTATTTCTTGAAAGAAAAAATGGTTTCAGAATGGAAATCAGTGAAAAAACATTTTATCAGAAATTAAAAACAAGGATTTTAATTGTAATATTTTCACTATAAAAAGTATTTATTTTTCAATATTTTGTTCTTTTAATTTATTGAAATCATTGGGGGTTTAACGATGAAAATAAATTGTTTGTACAAAACAACACTGAAGCGCCCCACAAAGAAAAGAAAAGTCCTGTTGTCATAAAGGTAAAGAAGTGCAAGTCCTGTGCCCGCTTACATGCGCGGGACGTTTGCGCTTATTAATAGAACATTGCGATTTAAGAGGACATTTGCGTTTTTCTACGGGACATTTGCCCTTTTTATATGAAATTTGAGCTTAATAAACATAACATTTCAGTTATGGCTTAAAGTTTAAAAATCATTAAATAATTAAAAAACAGCACATTTATTTATTCATATACAACATAAAGTTGTCCTTTTCTGTCTTAGTTGTTGGGTTTCTTTTCCGCTGACCAATATCACACAGGATTCCTCTGTTTTTGGGGAATGTTAATTTCAATAAGTCAACTGATTACAATCTAATATAGATGTACAGATAACACGAAGCGATAAACATATACTAGACGTTTATAGTCTCCTGGTATCCTGCTTCTGTTGCGAGCGAACGGTTATGTCAAATTACCGTTTACATCACAGTTCCATTTGGGGTCCTCATTGCGGTCCGCGTTTAAGGGCATACGATACAGTTTTGATCCCGTAATGAAATTTTGATGAAAATTTGCATATAGGCTATTTTTACCTGATCAAAATCAAATATACAATAAAAATATACCATCATGTGCTACTTTTGAGTTAATTGAGGTTGAAATTTCAGATATTTCCTCAAAATTCGGATTTGTGGACGTATTTTTCCTTTCGACAGAAATACATAACTTTTTGTTTTAAAAGATAAACACAAGCTGTTTTTGTTAAATTATTTGTAATTTCTGTTTTATATAATTGTTCTATAAATTTGAACATTTTATTTTACAAATAACTCATATTTATCAAATGTTCATGAATGTAGAAAAAAACGTCATTTTTGCTGTATATTGATCAAATTTAAAATAATTGCACTAATTGACTTTTCATGAAAATTGGTACACATAATCTTCATACGTAGTCAAACCGAATGTCATTTTAAAAAGAGGGTCCATGAACTCTTTTTCAAGTTAAATCAGTTTGAATGATAAAAATCAGTCAAAAACTGCATCATTTCCCGATAAGTCACAGTTTGATGTCGCGAAGATAACAATTTACATTAGCAACGTCATTACCTCCCTGTAACTGTATCGTATGCCCTTAAGTCATGTCGATTTCATTCAAAACAAATTCAACGATTGGAATGGAAACAAAATGTTTATAGTTTTAAATATCAGCTGTATTTGAACTCGGCACTCAACAGGAGTAATAGCTCGCTGAAGCTCGCATTACACCTGTTTCTTAGCCTCATACAAATACAGCTGATAAAAGTGTTCAAATATACAATACAATACAAATTGTTTATTTACCATTTATTTAATATTACCAAAACATAACATAACACATGAATACATAAAATAATTTAAAATAATAATGACATTCTAAACAGAATTATGAGAGACGGGTTTAAAAAAATAATATCAATCTACAGCTAAATTGTCAAATTTCGAAAGATAAATATATACAGTTAGGACAAAAGTTTAACGATATAAAGAACGACGTCTTCTATCTAAAATAAATTTGGCAGATATTGGCACTGTTTGTAATAATACTATCACAGTCACTGGCAATAGACAATTTCTTTAAATTAGATTTTTTTTAAATTGAATGTTCTGACAAAATGATTAAAAAGTTCAGTTCAAGGTCATTGTACGGCAGGAGTCCTTTTGCGCCAATTATTGTTTTTCAGGGGTATCATTTGCGCCAATCTTTTTTCTTTCAAATGTTTCAATTGCGCCAATGTTCGGAATTCATTTTCGCCAATTTACAATGGACACTATAACAGTACATGTTCCTCAGTTTCAACAATGTTGCTACAAGTTTTACTAGTTCGTTGTTGCACGGGTAGTCTCGTATCACCGACATGAGGGTAAAGACTTTAATAGGAAAACTTTTTTTTAATATGACTGTTGAAATTGTAAATATATATCGCTGAATAATTTGAATGCGATGGACATTTGTGACACGTGCTTTGATATTTATGTGTTTTATAGTTCTTAACTTTTATCGTTAATATTCTTCATTACATGATTATTGGTATCGTTAACAGTTTATGAATTACTTGATATGATGTACAGGTATATTCCTTATTTTCGTTTATATATCTTTAATATATGCTTAGACTACTAGTAGCTATAACACATGTGTTATAGTATTCTCAGATATAATTTCAATGAAATATCAGATCTAAAGATTTTTTTTTAACATTGCTTCAAAACAAACTCAATTTCCTGACTTATAAAAAAGAAAAATAATTATACAAAAATATTTATTTATCGCAAACAAACGGAAAAAGGGTATTATGTAATACCTTGACTTTTAATTGTATGCACACATTATAATTACTGTTTGTTAATTTTAATCAGACACTATTCCGTCATTGCCATAAGATTTCTATTTGTACTTTGTCGGCATATCAAAGGATGTAGTCATTTAAGGAATAAACCCTAAGGCATTATAGTACAGTATTTGTTTTGACAATCCCAGGATATTCAGACAGCTTCAATATACTGATGTTATGTTTATGTTCCAGACCATATAAGTATTTGGACCGTACGCGTACGGTCCGGACCTATGCCTATACTCATACGGTCCTACCATTCGCGTACACTCATACGGTCTAGTACGAGTCAGACCATACATGTATTTGGATCATATTGGGTTAATTTTAGACAAAACATTTATCAAAATCTTTTATTGAGTTTTACAAATTATTATTACTACAATATGATGAATAAAGTGAATAAGTGAACATTCAATCAATTGAAATTAAATATTTATTTAATTGTCTATCTGAATTCTATTTTGGCACTCTCGCCCATTTGCTAGGGGCGCATTACGTTTGCGCGCGTTTGTGTATTCATTTTTACGTTTGTGCGCAGCTTTTGATTACATTTGCGCGCATTTATTTTACAGGTAAACTCAGGTAGAATAAAAGTAATATAAATTTAAATAATATACAGATATAAATGACTATTATTTGTTAATTTTCATAATAAATATGACTATAAATTATTAATTTTGAAAATATTTGTCAATTCAAATTATATATTGTTTATATTGAATTCTAAAATAAAATATAAAGTGATCATGATAAATCCCGTTATAGCGTAAGACATACATGTAAATAATTAAAGTTAGTTTGTAAAGTTGCGTCAAGGCACAAACATGGAGTTTCGTTTTTTTCTGAAACAAATCGCGGAAAAAATCAATAGTATACGATGGATTTACTTTCCGTATTGATAGAACACTGAAGTCAGGGTATATTTCTTGGTCTTACACTGTCAAGTATTGCAAAGGCAGAATAAAAACTGACGAACATTCAACAGCCATTCTAAATGGTTACTGTGAACATAAACACGAGTCCGGTGCTCGAAAACTTGAGAGGCAGATAGAGAAAAAAACGACAAAATACATATCTTCTAGACCTATGAAATTAGTCCGTTGTAAATTAATGAATTATAGAAGGAGAAACACTTATTGAGAAAGACCTGAAGAGTTTGACCATAGCTATATACTGAGAAAGGCGCAAGGAATACCCAACTCTACCAAAGTCAAGAGATAAGGATCACAACACCATGGATGTCTTAGAATTACAAACCAACAAAAAGGAATCATTTTATCATATTCTATAAATTTTATATAAAAATAACGTTGTGTCAACTTGTGTCCGCCTGTAACCCCCTGTTTCTATAATTTTTATATAGAAATAGCACCGTGTACAGCTGTGTCCGCCTGTAGCCAGCAGTTTCTATTAGTTTTATTTAGAAATTACGTTGTGTCCACTTGTGTCCACTTGTATCCGCCTGTAGCCCCATGTTTCTTAAAGTTTTATATAGAAATTGCACTGTGTCCAGCTGTGTTCGCCTGTAGCCAGCAGATTCTATAAATTTTATATAGAAATAACGTTGTGTCCACTTGTGTCCGCCTGTAGCACCCTGTTTCTGAAATTTCTATATAGAAATAGCACTGTGTCCAGCTGTGTCCGCCTGTAGCCAGCAGATTCTATAAGTTTTATATAGAAATTACGTTGTGTCCACTTGTGTCCGCCAGTAGCCCCTGTTTCTGTAATTTTATATAGAAATAGCACTGTGTCCAGCTGTGTCCGCCTGTAGCCAGCATATTCTATAAGTTTTATATAGAAATTACGTTGTGTCCACTTCTGTCCGCCTGTAGCCCCTGTTTCTTAAATTTTATATATAAAATAGCACTGTGTCCAGCTGTGTCCGCCTGTAGCCAGCAGTTTCTATAAGTTTTATATAGAAATTACGATGTGTCCACTTGTGTCCGTCTGTAGCCCCTGTTTCTTAAATTTTATATAGAAATAACGTTGTGTCCACTTGTGTCCGCCTGTAGCCCCTGTTTCTTAAAGTTTTATATAGAAATTGCACTGTGTCCAGCTGTGTCCGCCTGTAGCCAGCATATTCTATAAGTTTTATATAGAAATTACATTGTGTCCACTTGTGTCCGCCTGTAGCCCCTGTTTCTTAAAGTTTTATATAGAAATATCACTGTGTCCAGCTGTTTCTATAAGTTTTATATAGAAATTACATTGTGTCCACTTGTGTCCGCCTGTAGCCCCCTGTTTCTTAAAGTTTTATATAGAACTGATATCACTGTGTCCAGCTGTGTCCGCCTGTAGCCAGCAGATTCTTTAAGTTTTATATAGAAATTACATTGTGTCCACTTGTGTCCGCCTGTAGCCCCATGTTTCTTAAATTTTTATATAGAAATAGCACTGTGTCCAGCTGTGTCCGCCTGTATCCAGCAGATTCTATAAGTTTTATAAAGAAATTACGTTGTGTCCACTTGTGTCCGCCTGTAGCCCCGTTTCTGTAATTTTATATAGAAATAGCACTGTGTCCAGCTGTGTCCGCCTGTAGCCAGCATATTCTATAAGTTTTATATAGAAATTACGTTGTGTCCACTTGTGTCCGCCTGTAGCCCCCTGTTTCTTAAATTTTTATATAAAAATAGCACTGTGTCCAGCTGTGTCCGCCTGTAGCCAGCAGTTTCTATAAGTTTAATATAGAAATTGCATTGTGTCCACTTGTATCCGCCTGTAGCCCCTGTTTCTTAAAGTTTTATATAGAAATATCACTGTGTCCAGCTGTGTCCGCCTGTAGCCAGCAGTTTCTATAAGTTTTATATAGAAATTACATTGTGTCCACTTGTGTCCGCCTGTAGCCCCCTGTTTCTTAAAGTTTTATATAGAAATAGCACTGTGTCCAGCTGTGTCCGCCTGTAGCCAGCATATTCTATAAGTTTTATATAGAAATTACGTTGTGTCCACTTGTGTCCGCCTGTAGCCCCTGTTTCTTAAATTTTATATAGAAATAGCACTGTGTCCAGCTGTGTCCACCTGTATCCAGCAGTTTCTATAAGCTTTATATAGAAATTACATTGTATCCACTTGTGTCCGCCTGCAGCCCCCTGTTTCTGTAATTTTATAATAGAAATAGCACTGTGTCCAGCTTTGTCCGTCTGTAGAGCAGATTCTATAAGTTTTTATAGAAATAACGTTGTGTCCGCCTGTAGCCCCTGTTTCTGTAATTTTATATAGAAATATCACTGTGTCCAGCTGTGTCCGTCTGTAGCCAGCAGTTTCTTTAAGTTTTATATAAAAATTATGTTGTGTCCACTTGTGTCCGCCTGTAGCCCCTGTTTCTTAAATTTTTATATAGAAATTGCACTGTGTCCAGCTGTGTCCGACTGTAGCCAGCAGATTTTATAAGTTTTATATAGAAATTACGTTGTGTCCACTTGTGTCCGTCTGTAGCCCCTGTTTCTTGAATTTTATATAGAAATAACGTTGTGTCCACTTGTGTCCGCCTGTAGCCGCTTGTTTCTTAAAGTTTTATATAGAAATTGCACTGTGTCAAGCTGTGTCCGCCTGTAGACAGCATATTCTATAAGTTTTATATAGAAATTACGTTGTGTCCACTTGTGTCCGCCTGTATCCCTGTTTCTTAAATGTTTATATAGAAATAGCACTGTGTCCAGCTGTGTCCACCTGTATCCAGCAGTTTCTATAAGTTTTATATAGAAATTACATTGTATCCACTTGTGTCCGCCTGCAGCCCCCTGTTTCTGTAATTTTTATAAAATAGCACTGTGTCCAGCTTTGTCCGTCTGTAGCCAACAGATTCTATAAGTTTTTTATAGAAATAACGTTGTGTCCGCCTGTAGCCCCCTGTTTCTGTAATTTTATATAGAAATATCACTGTGTCCAGCTGTGTCCGCCTGTAGCCAGCAGTTTCTATAAGTTTTATATAGAAATTACGATGTGTCCACTTGTGTCCGTCTGTAGCCCCTGTTTCTTAAATTTTATATAGAAATAACGTTGTGTCCACTTGTGTCCGCCTGTAGCCCCTGTTTCTTAAAGTTTTTATAGAAATTGACTGTGTCCAGCTGTGTCCGCCTGTAGCCAGCATATTCTATAAGTTTTATATAGAAATTACATTGTGTCCACTTGTGTCCGCCTGTAGCCCCTGTTTCTTAAAGTTTTATATAGAAATATCACTGTGTCCAGCTGTTTCTATAAGTTTTATATAGAAATTACATTGTGTCCACTTGTGTCCGCCTGTAGCCCCTGTTTCTTAAAGTTTTATATAGAACTGATATCACTGTGTCCAGCTGTGTCCGCCTGTAGACAGCATATTCTATAAGTTTATATAGAAATTACGTTGTGTCCACTTGTGTCCGCCTGTATCCCTGTTTCTTAAATGTTTATATAGAAATAGCACTGTGTCCAGCTGTGTCCGACTGTAGCCAGCAGATTTTATAAGTTTTATATAGAAATTACGTTGTGTCCACTTGTGTCCGTCTGTAGCCCCTGTTTCTTAAAGTTTTATATAGAAATATCACTGTGTCCAGCTGTTTCTATAAGTTTTATATAAAATTATGTTGTGTCCACTTGTGTCCGCCTGTAGCCCCTGTTTCTTAAATTTTTATATAAAATTGCACTGTGTCAAGCTGTGTCCGCCTGTAGACAGCATATTCTATAAGTTTTATATAGAAATTACGTTGTGTCCACTTGTGTCCGCCTGTATCCCTGTTTCTTAAATGTTTATATAGAAATAGCACTGTGTCCAGCTGTGTCCGACTGTAGCCAGCAGATTTTATAAGTTTTATATAGAAATTACGTTGTGTCCACTTGTGTCCGTCTGTAGCCCCTGTTTCTTAAATTTTTATATAGAAATAACGTTGTGTCCACTTGTGTCCGCCTGTAGCCCCTGTTTCTGAAAGTTTTATATAGAATAGCACTGTGTCCAGCTGTGTCCGCCTGTAGCCAGCAGATTCTTTAAGTTTTATATAGAAATTACGTTGTGTCCACTTGTGTCCGCCTGTAGCCCCATGTTTCTTAAATTTTTATATAGAAATAGCACTGTGTCCAGCTGTGTCCGCCTGTATCCAGCACTTTCTATAAGTGTTATATAAAATTACATAGTGTCCACTTGTGTCCGCCTATAGCCCCTGTTTCTGTGATTTTTATATAGAAATAGCACTGTGTCCAGCTGTGTCCACCTGTATCCAGCAGTTTCTATAAGTTTTCTATAGAAATTACATTGTATCCACTTTGTCCGCCTGCAGCCCCTGTTTCTGTAATTTTATATAGAAATATCACTGTGTCCAGATGTGTCCGTCTGTAGCCAGCAGTTTCTATAAGTTTATATAAAATTATGTTGTGTCCACTTGTGTCCGCCTGTAGCCCCTGTTTCTTAAATTTTATATAGAAATAGCACTGTGTCCAGCTGTGTCCACCTGTATCCAGCAGTTTCTATAAGTTTTATATATAAATTACATTGTATCCACTTGTGTCCGCCTGCAGCCCCCTGTTTCTGTAATTTTTATATAGAAATAGCACTGTGTCCAGCTGTGTCCGCCTGTAGCCAGCAGATTCTATAAGTTTTTTTATAGAAATAACGTTGTGTCCGCCTGTAGCCCCCTGTTTCTGTAATTTTTATATAGAAATTGCTCTGTGTCCAGCTGTGTCCGACTGTAGCCAGCAGATTTTATAAGTTTTATATAGAAATTACGTTGTGTCCACTTGTGTCCGCCTGTAGCCCTGTTTCTTAAATTTATATAGAAATAGCACTGTGTCCAGCTGTGTCCGCCTGTAGCCAGCAGATTCTATAGGTTTTATATAGAAATTACGTTGTGTCAACTTGTGTCCGTCTGTAGCCCCTGTTTCTTAAATTTTATATAGAAATAACGTTGTGTCCACTTGTGTCCGCCTGTAGCCCCTGTTTCTTAAAGTTTTATATAGAAATTGCACTGTGTCCAGCTGTGTCCGCCTGTAGCCAACATATTCTATAAGTTTTATATAGAAATTACATTGTGTCCACTTGTGTCCGCCTGTAGCTCCCTCTTTCTTAAAGTTTTATATAGAAATATCACTGTGTCCAGCTGTTTCTATAAGTTTTATATAAAATTACATTGTATCCACTTGTGTCCGCCTGTAGCCCCTGTTTCTTAAAGTTTTATATAGAAATATCACTGTGTCCAGCTGTGTCCGCCTGTAGCCACAGATTCTTTAAGTTTTATATAGAAATTACATTGTGTCCACTTGTGTCCGCCTGTAGCCCCTGTTTCTTAAAGTTTTATATAGAAATATCACTGTGTCCAGCTGTTTCTATAAGTTTTATATAAAATTGCACTGTGTCCAGCTGTGTCCGCCTGTAGCCAGCAGTTTCTATAAGTTTTATATAGAAATTACGTTGTGTCCACTTGTGTCCGCCTGTAGCCCCTGTTTCTTAGGTTTTGTAGAAATAGCACTGTGTCCAGCTGTGTCCGCCTGTAGCCAGCATATTCTATAAGTTTTATATAGAAATTACGTTGTGTCCACTTGTGTCCGCCTGTAGCCCCTGTTTCTTAAATTTTTGTAGAAATAGCACTGTGTCCAGCTGTGTCCACCTGTATCCAGCAGTTTCTATAAGTTTTATACAGAAATTACATTGTATCCACTTGTGTCCGCCTGCAGCCCCTGTTTCTGTAATTTTATATAGAAATAGCACTGTGTCCAGCTGTGTCCGCCTGTAGCCAGCAGATTCTATAAGTTTTTATAGAAATAACGTTGTGTCCGCCTTTAGCCCCTGTTTCTGTAATTTTTATATAGAAATATCACTGTGTCCAGCTGTGTCCGTCTGTAGCCAGCAGTTTCTATAAGTTTTATATAAAATTATGTTGTGTCCACTTGTGTCCGCCTGTAGCCCCTGTTTCTTAAAGTTTTATATAGAAATTGCACTGTGTCCAGCTATGTCCGCCTGTAGCCAACATATTCTTTAAGTTTTATATAGAAATTACATTGTGTCCACTTGTGTCCGCCTGTAGCCCCTGTTTCTTAAAGTTTTATATAGAAATATCACTGTGTCCAGCTGTTTCTATAAGTTTTATATAGAAATTACATTGTATCCACTTGTGTCCGCCTGTAGCCCCTGTTTCTTAAAGTTTTATATAGAAATATCACTGTGTCCAGCTGTGTCCGTCTGTAGCCAGCAGTTTCTATAAGTTTTATATAAAATTATGTTGTGTCCACTTGTGTCCGCCTGTAGCCCCTGTTTCTTAAATTTTATATAGAAATTGCACTGTGTCCAGCTGTGTCCGACTGTAGCCAGCAGATTTTATAAGTTTTATATAGAAATTACGTTGTGTCCACTTGTGTCCGCCTGTAGATGTTTCTTAAATTTTATATAGAAATAGCAGTGTGTCCAGCTGTGTCCGCCTGTATGCAGCAGTTTCTATAAGTTTTATATAGAATTACATTGTGTCCACTTGTGTCCGCCTGCAGCCCCTGTTTCTGTAATTTTATATAGAAATTGCACTGTGTCCAGCTGTGTCCGCCTGTAGCCAGCATATTCTATAAGTTTTATATAGAAATTACGTTGTGTCCACTTGTGTCCGCCTGTAGCCCCCTGTTTCTTAAATTTTTATATAGAAATAGCACTGTGTCCAGCTGTGTCCACCTGTATCCAGCAGTTTCTATAAGTTTTATATAGAAATTACATTGTATCCACTTGTGTCCGCCTGCAGCCCCTGTTTCTGTAATTTTATATAGAAATAGCACTGTGTCCAGCTGTGTCCGCCTGTAACCAGCAGATTCTATAAGTTTTTATAGAAATAACGTTGTGTCCACCTGTAGCCCCTGTTTCTGTAATTTTTATATAGAAATTGCACTGTATCCAGCTGTGTCCGACTGTAGCCACGTGACCAAGATGGCAGCGTCCATGCATTTTACAAACTGAGCAGAAAAACAGCCATTTCTCCAGGTTCACGTCCCCGATTGATGTTTAATTATTAACACAAGTGTGTCCTTATTGATAATTAACAATAATTTAAAGCAACAACCATGTCAGATCACGCAGATTTGTCCGATTTATCAAAGTTTGACCTGTCGATCAACCACGCCGATTATCCCAAAGAATGCCTCCCAGATAAACTCAATAACCCATCAACCAAAGCTAAACAACTGCTTTTGAGGAAATAAATGACATTTATGAACCAGAGGCAAACCAAGTTGCATTTAAGGTATCGTGTGATAGAATTCCATATGGATAAAAAGCCTTTCATTATTATACTATGACATTTATGGCAAAATGGAGAATTTCAAGATCAATTGGTATGATGAACCTCAAGACTGGTCCAAAAGTGTGCCTGGCAAACAAAAAAAAATCCATTTGTATAGAAATTGGAACTACAGAAATTGATTTGTTGTTCAAAATCACATTTCACATTAACACAGGTGTTGTACAGGTACAAGGTGCACACAAAGATACATTCACACAAAGAGATTTCCCAAAACTGAAGCACCTGGTTAAATGTATTATGGACAAAAATAATATCAGTAGTAATCAAATCCATGATCACTGTGTATCATCGCCACCGGAAATTGGGTACTAACGAAGCGGAGAGAAATGGAAAAAAGTAAACAAGGTAAGAATTCATTCAATTTAAAGCATTTCTACTGATTTGACGAGGTACCGCTTAAGAAATGATTTTCTGATATATAATTCTTTAAATTATTAGGCCGATAAGTACAAAATTAAGACAAGATTTTGTGTTATACTCAAGAACTTGCCACTTAGTACCTAAAAATTTCGAGGTCGATCGTCCTCTGTCGCCCCATTGGCAAGATATTCAACTGGTTTTCATTATTTTCCAGACACTTTTTAGGTTATTATAGTGGCATCATATTTACTGAAATTTGTTGTCAAAATGATGGTTTTAAAGAATATAGACCATAAAAATAAAGTCTAGGGTACGGCAACTTGCTCGTGTTGACATATTTACTGTACGGACAACTTGTTTTCAACTGTATGGCAACTTGCTAATTTCAAAATATTCATTTGTCGTCTTTTAAAGAAAATAAAGTATAAGGTTCAAATATCTAATTATGCATTTAATAAAAATACAATTCGCTTGACACCATTTAAGATGTATACACAATATAAGGCTTAAACACAGTCCTATTACATCTTTTACATACCTGATGTATACAATATGATACGGCTATACAAAAGCTGGCAAATGTTGTAACTTTCGGAAAGGCATGTCACTGTTTTACTGACCTGTTGTTATGCCCAGGACGTAGCGTTAAATGTTACCCATGTCTGTCCGACCCGTCTGTCCCGTCCGGCCAGAAAGTCCCAAAAATTGGTTTCCGTTCTCTAACTTTAGTATGCCTTAACCAAATGTTTTAAAACTTACACGAAATACTTATCACCACAAAACACAGATCAAGTTATAAATTGGGTAGCGTCACCGTTACCGTTCTTGAGTTATGCCCTTTAATAAATGAAAAAAGCTAAATCTGTCGTTTCTGTTCTCAAACTTTAGATTGCCTCAACCAAATGTTTTAACCATACAACATTAGTCAGCATTTCATATAAGTGATGAACATTTCGGGGATGGGTTATGGGTGGAGGGAAGGAAGGAGGTAAGGGCAGGAGAATTTTTCGCATTGAATATTTAGAACCATTAAGTGAATGAACTTCTTTCAACTTTCAGATAAAATGAAATATAAATGAATTATCATTCTCTGCAAAAAAAAATGTTGTATTGCTACACCACGGCACCATGTTAAGGGATTTGAGTGTTCACAAACATGTTTAAGCCCGCCTCATTATATATGTGTCTGTCCCTGGTCAGGAACATGTAATATAGCGGCTGTCGTAAGTTGTTGCCTGACATATTTGTTTATGATTTTGTCATAAATCAGGCAATTTGATACGGTATGGGTTTTGTTCATTGTAAAGTGTATAGTGACCAATAGTTAGTCAAATCTATTTCATTTGGACTTTGTTTGAAAGTCCTCTCAGTGAAAACCATTCCACGTCTGCTTTTTCAATTAATGTTATTGTCTTATTTGTAAAAGGCAGATACAACCAAAATTGAATATATTAGAATAAAGAACATTCATTTTCAAAAAAACTTCATCTCTATATAGTAAGAAATGAACAAGCTCGGTGGCTAACACGATTTGAATTTAAAAAATATTAACCTTAGATAAATCATTTTGGAAAGAATGAAAGAAGAATCCGATACAAGGGATACAAATCCGGCTGTGGCTACGGCATAAACTATTTATATAAACTTTCTACTTGAGAATAAAGATGACCTTGTATGAAACTTTTTTTGTTGTCATCTTAATATTATATACTTATTATTACAATTCACAAAAGCTAGCATCTTCAACTTGTAAGTTTAAAGAATTATAATGAAATAACATCTTATAAGAACAGGTTGAAATATTTTGAATCCTGATGGTATAAATTCTTTTGGAAAAATCGACGTAAATTTAAATGTTGATTTGATAACGTTCATTTATTTATTTGCCCTCGTAAACAGTTTTGTTAAAATACCGAAATCGGTAAATTCTTATCGTGAAAGAATAAGTTGGGTACACCTTTTACATTCAGGCGTGCTAAAGTTGCACTTTCTTCTTCTTATTAAGAAAATGATTTTAATTTTAGCATCTATCCAAAGATTAGATTATTTACACACACACAAAAATAGGGCTAACTGTTGATTTTGAAACTCTATCAATTCCATTTATATTCAACCAAACAGATAGGCCGAGATCCATACCCTTTAAGTTTCAAAACAGAGGTGTGTTTTAAAACAAATAATCACGTACTGCTATATCTTTAAGGCAAATGCAAGTCTTACTTGTATTAATTATATAATTTTAATTGGCACAATATCACATTAAAATTTACTGAGAAATATTATACATAGTAATCATGAAAATGTAGTACTGTAACAATGAAAATTCGGACGAATACACTCCTTTCACTACCCTTCATCTACTCCTTTAAGTTTAGGCCAAACAGTCTTAGCAACAGTCTTTTATTATTTTTCCTGTAAATAAAAGATTGATTGAATTTACTTTAACTAAAAAAAAAAAAAAAAAAATACAATCTTATTTTCAATAAGAAACAAGAAAATTAATTCGAAACACAATTCATGATTTATTTCTCCTAATTTTCAATGAAAACAACGTATTTTCTTCACTTTTCTTTTAACAAATTATTCATTTCAGAAATTAAAAAAATAAACAATGTTGAAGACCGTACCTTGACCTATAATGGTTTACTTTTATAAATTCTTATTTGGATGGAGAGTTGTCTCATTGGCACTCATACCACATCTTCCTATATCTATTTAACCCAGCACATTCTTTATGTGTCTGTCCGAAGTCACGAGCCTGTAGTTCGGTGGTTGTCGTTGGTTCATCTCTATCATATTTGTTGTTTTTGTAAATTGTTTTGTTATGAGTTAGGCCGTTAGTTTTCTTGTTGAATCCTTTCACAATTTCATGTCGGGGTTTTTATAGCCGACTATAAGGTACGATTTTTCGTTGTTGAAGGCCAAACGATAGCATATAATTGCTTACATACACTTTATTTGACCCTGGTGGAAAGTTATCTTATTTGCAATCATACAACATCTCCACTGTTCATATTTTAAAAAAAAAAAAAAAACAGCACCAAAAAAGATGAATGGATATAGGAAGATGTGGTGTGAGTGCCAATGAGACAACTCTCCATCCAAATAACAATTTATAAAAGTAAACCATTATAGGTCAATGTACGGCCTTCAACACGGAGCCTTGGCTCCACCGAACAACAAGCTATAAAGGGCCCCAAAAGTACTAGTGTAAAACCATTCAAACGGTAAAACCAACGGTCTAGTATATATAAAAACGAGAAACGAGAAACACGTATAAATTACATAAACAAACGACAACTACTGTATGGTCGTTTTTTTTATTGAACTTACAAAATTTCACCCTGGAACAAATAAGACAACAGTCGTTAGTATTATAATGATATATGAATGTATTTAGGATAATATGGTTGAAAAAAACTTTTGTCTTTAAAAACACAAAGTCAAATAGAGGTACGCAACGACGACTTCTGAATGAAATTAACGGCATATATTTTATAATATTTGATAAGTAGTTTATTTTGAATATTTGTAAGCCGGTAAAGCTTTGATACAGCCAATATATCGTCACTTGATATTATCTAAACAGTGATTAATTTCATTTTAAATAACAATATATTGCAAGACGCCGTACAGACAAAGTTGTTATTTTGCAATTCGCCGTACAACGTCCTGCAATTCGCCGTACAATAAACAAACAATGTTTTGGTCCATATTCTTTAAAACATCTTTATGACAACAAATTTCAGTCAATATGATGTCACACTGTCATAATCTAAAAACGTGTCTGGAAAATAATGAAAACAGTTGAATATCTTGCCAATGGGGCGACAGAGGACGATCGACCTCGAAATTTTCAGGTACTAAGTGGCAAGCTTTGGAGTATAACACAAATTATTGTCTTAATTTTGTACTTATCGGCCTAATAATTTAAAGAATTATATATCAGAAAATCATTTCTTAAGCGGTACCCTCGTCAAATCAGTAGAAATGCTTTAAATTGAATGAATTCTTACCTTGTTTCCTTTTTCCATTTCTCTCCGCTTCGTTAGTACCCAATTTCCGGTGGCGATGATACACAGTGATGATACGCCTACGGCTAGTGACATGGACTCGGATGATCAAACACTATCAAAATTCCTAGTGAATGACAAAACTAATGATCAACCCAAATTAACTGGGGACACACCCCCGCACTGCATCTCACCTTCAAATATAAATGATATGAATAACAATATGAAACAAAAGATTGATATAAATAAGGAACATGTACCTGAGGTAAATGATGTAAAATGTGTAAACAATGATGATTCTGAAAATAAAATAGTGAGTTTCGATAACAAAAGTGCAACAAGAGGATTCCAAGAAATTATGTCCCGAATGGAAACGAGCTTTACCCATGCCCTTGAGAAAATTACTACACAACAGGCAAATCTCTTTGAAACAAAACTAAGCTCCATCGACAAAATGTACAGTAAAAGTCTTGAATCCCATAATGAAAAATTTAATATGTTAATGAAAAAGTTCGAGGAAATGACAACAAGAGGAGTTACAGCTTGCAAGGAAGCAGAACAGTTGAAGTGTCAACTGAAAAATGTACAGCATGTTAATACATTGGAACAAGAAGTTATGAAAACAAAATATGAAACTCAAATTAGCCAGTCAAACTGCAAGGTGAACAAAGTTAGAAACTATTAAAAACTTGATAATGAAGTATTAAAATTGGCAGCAATTTAACTGAGCAAGAGTCTAAAATTCAGGTACTGGAAACTCAACATAAAGCATTAAATAAACAATTGGAAAACAAAGAACAAGAAATACTTAGTCTTAAAATTCATAATTGTAGAGATGAATCTGGAGGTGATTTCACTTCTGTGCAGAGTACAATCAAATCCGGGAAAATACTACCAGAAACACCAGCCTATTCCATCAGTTACTATAATAGGAACTTCAAACACGAAAGGCATAGACCCACAAGGAATGTCCTCGCTATTCAATCAACAAAGTTGCTGCATATACTTTGAGTGAGACCGAAAGTAAAGTCAGAAGTTTAACAAATGTACCAAAAGTCCTGGTATTTCACTCATTAACCAATGACATTAAAACTTGTCAACCAGATGAATGTATATTTAAAATGGAAACAATTATCAATATATCACTGGAACTTTCCTGATACTAAAATAGTTTTGTCATTACCAACCCCAAGAGCCGACAACCCTACATTTAACAATAGAGGATTATTGATTAGTGCATTACTAAAGGAAAATTCAATGATAACAAAATGATAGCCTTCTGTGATAACAGTAACCTCTCGTACAAAACGAACCGCTCAAAAATTCCTAGACACGAGGGACGGTGTACACCTAAATGAAAGTGGAATCAGAGTGTTTGCGTCAAATCTGAGAGACTGCATAGACAATATTTTGGGTCTTCTAGTAGACATTCATATAATTATGGCAATAGACACCCGTATGATGGACAACGAGACTATAACCAAAACTTTCGAGGGCGTGGCCGAGGTCATCAAGGCAACCCAAGAGGTGGACGTGGAGGTCGTGGCCGTTAAACTGCATTTTGTAATCCTGCTATTCAAAATGAAATTAAAAGTTTTATGAATGAAAAGCTGGAGCTTACCCAGAAAACATTGATTTATACACTAGTAAAGTCCACACGATTTTGATAAAGTATGTAAAGCATCCTTGAGAAAGAAAAAAGAAAATTCACAGAAATTAATAAAAATGGTTTGATCAAGATTTGGAGCAACTTAAAAAATTGTCACAGAAAAGGGCAATTTAATGTCAAAATTTCAAAAGACCCAATCGTACGGGGCTCTTTTTAAGACAAATAAACAATACTCAAAACTGAGGAGAAAAAGAAAAAGAATTCAAACAGCTTATCTTAGATCGCTTGGACAATTTGGAAACCGAAACCCAAAGAATACTGGTCTCTGGTAAACTCCTTAAGAGATGAACAACAAAATAATAACACAAACAATATAGATGGAGATGATTGGTTCAAATATTTTTCTAATTTGGCATCTGTTTCTCCAAATCTGTCAAACAAAGTAAACGAAATTACAGAAAACTAAAAATTAGAAAAAATGTTGGAAGCTTTATTCCACTTGACTTTGAAATTTCTTTGTCTGAATTAAAGGCTTTGAAAAGCTCAAATCTGGAAAGAGTCCTGGATTGGACAACATAAGTAATGAAATGCTGAAAGTGTCACAATCCCACATGGTCCCATGTTTTCTAAAGCTATTCAATGCAATATTTGGATGTGGTCACTATCCGAAGTCTTGGTCTCAAAGTTTTATATGCCTTTGTACAAATCTGAAGATCCCAATAAACCTGAAAACTATAGAGGCATAGCAATTAATAATAGTATTGGCAAACTATTTAATATTATTTTAAACACCAGACTTGATAATTTTTTGTCTGAAAACGGGATTATACATCAAACTCAAATTGGGTTCTCTAAGAAATCCAGGACTTCGGATCATGTCTTCGTTCTAAAATGCATTATTGATAAATATTTAAACTGTGGTAGCAAAACTATATACATGTTTTGGACTTTCGTAAAGCCTTCGATAAAGTGCTTCACGTTGGTATCATGTTGAAATTGTTAGAGGAAATATTGATGGTGTTTTCTATAGAATTCTAAATAGTATGTATAACAATGACAGACTCTGTGTGAGGTAGATAATAAAATAACTGATTTTTAGTTCAAAAGTTGGAGTCCGTCAAGGGATGTTTTAAGTCCTAACCTGTTTAAATTTTTCATAAACGATTTGCCCAAAGCTTTAGAGGACAACTGTGACTGTTTACAATTAAATAATAAATGTGTACCTTGCCTTCTCTATGCGGATGACCTGGTGTTATTTTCAGATAATAAAAGGGTTACAAACCCAACAATATTTTATACCAATATTGTAATGACTGGTGTCTTGAAATAAACACAAAAAACACAAATTATAATCTTTAACTAGAGGTCTAAAGAGCCTGTGTCGCTCACCTTGGTCTATGTGCATATTAAACAAAGGACACAGATGGATTCATGACAAAATTGTGTTTTGGTGATGGTGATGTGTTTGTAGATCTTACTTTACTGAACATTCTTGCTGCTTACAATTATCTCTATCTATAATGAACTTGGCCCAGTAGTTACAGTGGAAAATATTTTGTAAAATTTACAAAATTTACAAAATTTATGAAATTTGTAAAACTTGACTATAAAGGCAATAACTCCTAAGGGGTCAATTGACAATTTTGGTCATGTTGACTTATTTGTAGATCTTACTTTGCTGTACATTATTGCTGTTTACAGTTTATTTCTATCTATAATAATATTCAAGATAATAACCAAAAGGTGCAAAGTTTTCTTAAAATTACCAATTCAGGGCAGCAACCCAACAACGTGTTGCCTGATTGGTCTGAAAATTTCAGGGCAGATAGACATTGACCTAATGAACAATTTTATCCTCGTCAGATTTGCTCTAAATGCTTTGGTTTCAGAGATACGAGCCAAAACTGCATTTTACCCTATGTACTATTTTTAGCCATGTCAGCCATCTTGGTTCGCGGGCGGGTCATCGGACACATTTTTTAACTACTTACTCTAATGATGATTGTGGACAAGTTTGGTTAAATTTGTCTTAGTAGTTTCAGAGGAGAAGATTTTGTAAAAGATTACAAAATTTACGAAAAATTGTTAAAATTGACTATAAAGGCAATAACTCCTTAAGGGTCAACTGACCATTTTGGTCAAGTGACTTATTGTAGATCTTACTTTGCTGAACATTATTGCTGTTTACAGTTTATCTCTATCTATAATAATATTCAAGATAATAACCCAAAACAGCAAAATTTTCTTAAAATTACCAATTCAGGGCAGCAACCCAACAACGGGTTGTCGGATTCATCTGAAAATTTCAGGGCAGATAGATCTTATCCTGATAAACAATTTTACCCATGTCAGATTTGCTCTAAATGCTTTGGTTTCAGAGATACGAGCCAAAATCTACATTTTACCCTATGTTCTATTTTTAGCCATGGCGGCCATCTTGGTTGGTTGGCCGGGTCACCGGACATTTTTAAACTAGATACCCCAATGATGATTGTGGCCAAGTTTGGTTACATTTGACCCAGTAGTTTCAGAGGAGAAGATTTTGTAAAGTTAACAGACGACGACGACGGACGCCGACGGACGACGACGGACGACGGACGCCAAGTGATGAGAAAGCTCACTTGGCCCTTTTGGACCAGGTGAGCTAATAAAATAGGAGACTACTGTCAGATGAATTTAATATAGGTGCAAACAGAATAGAGGTGTGAAATTCTATAAATACTTAGGATTAGTTCTTACTAATACTGGAAAATTTAATGCAGCTAGAAAAACCTATATGATAAAGGACTAAAGGCTTCTTTAAATTTTACAAAACATTAAGTCATGTTCTCCATCTATTAAGACTTTACTTCATATATTTGATCACACCATCAAACCAATAGCTTTATATGGCTGTGAAATATGGGGTATGTTAAATTTGACTCCAAAAAGAAGAGCCATGCATCTTTTTGAAATCTTCAAAGATTGGGAACCTGATAAATTAAATCTTAAATTTTGCAAGTATGTTCTTGGTGTCTCCAAAAATTGCACAAATATTGGAGTTATATCAGAGCTAGGTAGATTTCCTTTATATATTAACATAGTAATTCAAATGTTTATGTATTGGCACCTTGAAAACTCGCCCACTGATCTCTTAAGTGATGCTTATATTGAAAGCTCCTCTGATAAAGCTGTAGCTAATCAATCGTAGTATGCAAACATAAAGTTTTTAGTGAAAACTTGGTTTAAATATAGCACTTTGTAAAAACTCAGTAAAATAAATTCAAAATTTTACTTAGAAAATGTATCAAAACTGATTTTTAACATATTGGAACCATCAAAAGACTTAATAAAAAGGATGATCACAGTAAATTGAGCAACTACTTTAAATTTAAACATAATTTCACTTTTGAAGATTACTTCAATATTAAGAACAGAGATAAGAGAGTTATACTAACTAGATTTAGAATAAGCAATCATTGTCTCCGCATAGAGCGAGGCCGTTACGAACGAAAATTGATGAACATGGAAAATATTACACTGCCAAGATCAGAGAGAACATGCCAGTTTTGTTCAATGAACTCGGTTGAAGACGAGGAACATTTTTGTTTAAATGTACCCTTTATAATAAGGAAAGAAAAACCTTTCTGGATGATCTTTTACAAAATACCATATTTATCCCAAATATCCGATAGTAATCTGCTTATTTGGTTCATGTCAAACGATAGCCTTGATTTTAACTCTAAATTATGTGAATTGCTATCCTCATTTTACACATTGAGAAACTAAATATTTGCTAACTGAAACTTATAAAACTTATTTACAGTCTTCACCAGTTCATTGTCACATTATACTTGAATTGTTTTTTTTTTTTTTCTTTTCTGGGCAGTAAGAGTTATCCTTCGTTCCATATAGACAATGTAGGCAACTGACTCCTCAAAAAAATAAAAATACATTTGTGTCTGTATTTTTATCTGTATTTTATTTTTCATTTACATGTTGTACTGTTAAATCAATCATCCTTAATCAGAACGATAGTTGTATGTGTGAATGTATGCGAGTGCGAGAGGAAGGTTTGTTTTTTTTTATTTTTACTTTATGTGATTACATGCTTGTTATGAGCCCTATGATTAGGAAATAAAATATCTTTATCTTTATCTTTATCTTGTAGCCAGTAGATTTTATAAGTTTTATATAGAAATTACGTTGTGTCCACTTGTGTCCGCCTGTAGCCCTGTTTCTTAAATTTTATATAGAAATAGAACTGTGTCCAGCTGTGTCCGCCTGTAGCCGCAGATTCTATAGGTTTTATATAGAAATTACGATGTGTCCACTTGTGTCCGTCTGTAGCCCCTGTTTCTTAAATTTTATATAGAAATAACGTTGTGTCCACTTGTGTCCGCCTGTAGCCCCTGTTTCTTAAAGTTTTATATAGAAATTGCACTGTGTCCAGCTGTGTCCGCCTGTAGCCAGCATATTCTATAAGTTTTATATAGAAATTACATTGTGTCCACTTGTGTCCGCCTGTAGCCCCTGTTTCTTAAAGTTTTATATAGAAATATCACTGTGTCCAGCTGTTTCTATAAGTTTTATATAAAATACATTGTGTCCACTTGTGTCCGCCTGTAGCCCCTGTTTCTTAAAGTTTTATATAGAACTGATATCACTGTGTCCAGCTGTGTCCGCCTGTAGCCAGCAGATTCTTTAAGTTTTATATAGAAATTACATTGTGTCCACTTGTGTCCGCCTGTAGCCCCATGTTTCTTAAATTTTATATAGAAATAGCACTGTGTCCAGCTGTGTCCGCCTGTATCCAGCAGATTCTATAAGTTTATAAAGAAATTACGTTGTGTCCACTTGTGTCCGCCTGTAGCCCCGTTTCTGTAATTTTATATAGAAATAGCACTGTGTCCAGCTGTGTACGCCTGTAGCCAGCAGATTCTATAAGTTTTATATAGAAATTACGTTGTGTCCACTTGTGTCCGCCTGTAGCCCCTGTTTCTTAAATTTTATATAGAAATAGCACTGTGTCCAGCTGTGTCCGCCTGTAGCCAGCAGATTCTATAAGTTTTATAAAGAAATTACATTGTGTCCACTTGTGTCCGCCTGTAGCCCCTGTTTCTGTAATTTTGTATAGAAATAGCACTGTGTCCAGCTGTGTCCGCCTGTAGCCAGCAGATTCGATAAGTTTTATAAAGAAATAACGTTGCCAGTGTTCACTTGTGTCCGCCTGTATCCCTATATCCTTAAGTTTTATAAAGAAATATCGCCGTGTCCAGCTGTGTCCACCTGTTTCCCCAGTTCCTAAGTTTTATATAAGAAATAGCACTGGGTTACTGTATCCACTTTGTCCACTATTTATTTAATGTTTATATATAGATATAACGCTGTTTATATATGATGAAGCCATACATACGTGTCCATGTATCCCCGGACACAAAATGCATGCTAACTATATTTTGCACCGAAAATAGGACATAATTATCTAAGATAAGATCAGCACTGACGTGTAGCCATACACTGGAGTTGTAGATTTGTAGCATAGCTGTACATATGTAGTTTTGAGAATACAAAATAATTACAAAGATAGTTTTAATTTTAATAATCCGAGCAGTAAAACACGGATCTATCATGGTGGAGGACATAAATTAAGTTATATTTAAATTCTCAACTCTTTGTATATATTAATTTTCTGTGAATTGGATATTTCATCAAATTGAAGTGTTTTGTAACTATGTAAAACGGTGAGATAACTCGTATAATTTCATAGACGTTGCCGGGATCCATTCACAATGGCTTGTTTTCTCCTGGATATTTTTGTTTCTTTTGAATTACATGGATTTCTCGTTGATAAAATAACATTTCTGTGGATATCGGAGTGGTGCTATTACTAGACCGTAATTCATTTACCAGTAAGAAATTTTAGAAATTTCAAATTGTAGCAGGGATGTTATATTCATCTTTTTAATACTGGTTAAGAACCTTTGCGATGCATAAAATTTATTTTAAAATTAAAATA
>JAASAO010002754.1:0-43001 GCA_017311375.1 Mytilus coruscus
GAAAGATGCGTGGTTCCGTCTTCAGGTGAATCCTCCTTCCTCGGCTTTTTCGGCGCTGTCCACTACAACCTCCAGAGGTGCGCTGACTGGGGTGATCAAGTCCCAGCCCGAAACCACATGGCTATCCATCCCTACCTCTACACTTTACTGCTTCCACTGCTCAGACCTTTTCCTCCACAACCACATTGATGATGTCTCTGCCTCTTTGCACAAGCTACCAATCAGCTTACTTCTTTCCCCTCCAACAATACCAAGTGCTCTTAATGCCCTCCACATAGACTGTCCAACAAACCCTCTGCTTCCCACTTCCACTGGAAATAACCAAACCCTCCATCCATTGTCTCTACATTCTGCAAATAGGTCTTGATACTCAATCTCTTTCTTTCGTTGGCATCTTCTATTCGTTCTTCCCATGGCACGGTTAGTTCCAGCAGGATTGCCTGTTTTGTTGAGGCTGACCAAATGACGATGTCAGGTCTCTGGTTTGTTACTGCAATCTGTGGCGGGAATTGTAACTTCTGCTTCAGATCCACCAACATTTGCCAATCAGTTGCTGTTCCCAGTAAACCACATTTTCTGATATAATATAAAAAAAGTCACACTTGCATTGGTTAATAATTGTGTTTTTTTCTTCAATTCTACTTGACATTTTTGTAATCAATTGCAAAATATTGAAGCTTGAATCTGGATTATAAAATTTAGAATTAAAACAAAAATGAAACAAAAAGATAGATTTATAATACAATCATCTAGATTTAAAGAACAGTAGGTAAAAGTTATCCTTATGCCATCCTTTTGGTTAGGTGTAATGATCCTACCACTATTGGAAAAGGCTGGGTGAGCTTTTGAGATAAAGATAATAATGAAGAAATTTTTAGAATTGCCAAAAAAGAATTGCCTGAGAGTAGGATAGTGTATTTCCTATAGGTGTTGATGAGGTTTTGATACTAATAAGAGGATCATTATGTATTTCCTCCTTTTTTTACTTTATCGGTTATTGGTGTAGCAGTTATCAGTTATTAGTGTAGCCATAATCAGTTATTAGTGTAGCTGTAATTAGTTGTTAGTGTAGTTTTTGTTACATTGTTAGAATCTTTTTTTTTATGTCAAGAAACGGTGTTGAGCAGTTTTTAATTACCTCATTCGATATACATGTACTTCACATTCTAAAAAGAATTACTAGTGCCAATATTTTTGTATTTTGTATTTTTAAATTATTTTTTTAGAATTATACATACAGTTATAATGTTAGATTCAACTTGTAGTATTTTGTATACATATTGAATAACAATTGTTCTGAAATTGTTTGTGATTAGTCATGAAAGTCAAATTTAGATAATTTGTCATTGATATCAGCCTGGCCCATAATATTTTTTTTTTTTATTTACTGTTAAATGTAAATTCTGTAATGTTCATAGCACTGAAACTGTTAACAATATAGAAATGCATATATCTTTTTTAAGTTTGTTATTGATAAGATATTTTACTGTTTTTCTGGGTATCCTGCATGTGTCTTGCTTATTAATAAATTATATCATAATTATGAGAATTTGTAGTGTTCATTTTTTTAAGAAAATAGTGTAAAATTGAATAGATGTTTCTGTCTAGTTTTATGTATATAGTTAAGGTTTATAGGTTTAGCAAATACAAAGGCCATCCCAAAGAAAGTTTGTCACAAGCTCTTTTAGAAGAAAGGGTGTGGGTGTTTATTTTTACCTTTCTCTTTTTATCAAGTGACTTATAATGGAATTATAGTATATCTCAACTTAAATTTTGAATACCCCAACATGTTTAAAATACTGAAAAATTCATTAACACAAGTGCTGGAGTTATGAGCAGTTATCAGTGTTGTCTAGATCTCACACTTTTGTATGGAAAGTGCTGCTACACATAAATTAAAGGATACAGGTTAGATTTTTTTTAATTCAAAACCATAGGCATATTATATTAGAATATAGCAAAGTGCTCTCGACCAATGAAATTGTAGGATTTGGTGTTTCTTAATTGTGAAGAATGAATGTAAATCATGTTCTTAGTAAGGGATTATCCTATTGTTTAGGCCTACTTACAGTTCAAAACAAAGAGTTTCTATGAATGAGTTACAACTGCCCCGAAGCACATCTATCAGATTGAAAGGATTTATCAAACAGTGATTGAAACTGACAAAAAGCGGAATTGTGAAACAAATAAAAAAAATAAAATAAGTGGAAAATTACTTGTGCATTAAAATTGGTACCTTTAATATTATTATGAAAATATAAATCACTTCAAATTACTAAAAAATTAAACAATATCAAAGCAATGGAAAAAAAAAGAAAAAAAAGTTATAAAATCAAAAATAACCTAAATCTTTAGCTTTCCAAAACTCTGATTACTGGACCATATGTTGGGAAGAATAGTTATTTCCAATATTCCGATAAAATAAAATAAAACAGGAATTTGATTTAAGTTATGAATATATTTAAAACTTTTAAAGTCATTTTATTGAACATTCCCCAGACATAATGAAATAGTATTTGATTTAAAAGCTGGACCAAAATATTGGCTGTGAAATAAAATTAGTTGTAACTCAAATGTATTTATTGATTTAAAGTGTAAATAAAGAAAAGGATCATTCCGCACTAAAATATTACATGATTTACAGTCATACTCACAATCAGGAAGGGGCCTCGGTGGCCGAGTGGTCTAAGTAGTTACTACTGTAATCACTAGCCAGTCAACACTGAGGTTGTGAGTTCGAACCCCGCTCGTGCGGGTGCACTCGACTCCAATCTTAATTGACTAGGATTGTCAGTTTTCATATCGAAGGTCGGTGGTTTTCTCCGGGCACTCCAGCTTCCTCCACCAATAAAAACTGGCCGCCACGAAATAGCCCAAAAGCGGTGCTTAAAAGTGGCGTAAAAACACCAAAAATCAATCAATCACAATCAGGAAACATATACAATTCCTACCTTTTCTTTGTACTGTTATGTCACCTAATGTCTATAACGCATTTTTTAATATTACCCAAATTATAAGAAGTCCTGACATTACTAAAACGAATCCATAAATGAAATGCCTAAAAGTAAGTCATGCATTAATTATAAACATTGTACTGACAATGAAACTAATTTTGAATACAACCAATCAAGAGATCATTTGGGCCTTGAGCACTTTACAATATTCTAAGTTTGTAAGAGAATGATAATCCTTACTTCATGATAAGTACTCGCTAACGCTCGTACTTAATCATGAAGAAAGGATATCATTCTCTTATATACTAGGTAATCGTTTTTATTCAATGAACTTGGTGTGCCTGTTTAGTAGTGTAGATAAATGTTAATAAAATGTTTAAACCTGGAATATTTCTATGCATGCCTTTCTCAGTGTGTAATGTTTAACTTGACTGATGTCCTTAAACATAAATAAATGTATATCAATTGATTTTTTTTTTGTCTTACTGCCTTGTATGACTATCAAAAACTGTAAAATATAACAGAAATTGTCATGATATAGCATATCTTTAGTATTGGGGTAGCAAAATTAAAATCAATATTTCAGCTTGGTCTTCTTTTCAAGGGTCTATCATGAAATCATTTCCAATAAAGGTTACACACCTGTAACAATGTTTTAGAGGTATATAGGAACCGACCTGTTTAATGTGCCTTGCTATTACAACGCCTCCAAAACAGCTAGATGAACATTGCATCAAAGTTTTAGGGGTATATACATTGTAGAAATCACCAAAATGCTTGAACTAAACTGATGAAACTACACAAATGTTGAGCACTACCTATAAAGATGTGCATAAGGAAATAAGTTGGATTGATAATAGTGAACAGTATGATTAAACAGCTGAGCAATAATCTTACTAAAAAAATTCGTAAGGGTTCCGCGGAACCCAGTGTCTCGCCTACTTTTGCTGTTAATTGCAGGCTCAACAAAATGAGGACAAAAATCAATAAAAATATTCCTTTAGATACTATCTTTTGATTGTAAGAAGCTTCTGTCAAAATTTGGTATAAATCCAGGATAGTTTATGGATCTAATAAATGTTTTAAAAACTTTAACTGCAGACTGTATTTAATGTTAACTGGAAGAAAAACTAAGTCCATTTATAAGTAAAATACGGATAAACAGGTACAAAATTTTAACAAAATTTCCTTCTAGATACTAGCTTTTGATCATAAACAAGCTTCTGTCCAAGTTTGGTACAAATCCAGGATAGTTTAAGAAAGTTATTAAAATTTTAAAAACTTTAACCACAGAGTGAATGTATTGTTTCCTGGCAGAAAAACTAAGTCCATTTATAAGTAAAATACCGAAAAAATGAATTTTTTTTAACAAATTTACTTCTGGATACTATCTAATGATCATAAACAAGCTTCTGTCCAAGTTTGGTACAAATCCAGGATAGTTTAAGAAAGTTATTAAAATTTTAAAAACTTTAACCACAGAGTGAATGTAATGTTTCCTGGCAGAAAAACTAAATCCATCTACAAGTAAAATACGGAAAAACAGGAATTTTATTTTTACAAAATTTACTTCTGGATACTATCTTATGATCAGAAACAAGCTTCTGTCCAAGTTTGGTACAAATCCAAGATAGTTTAAGAAAGTTATTAAAATTTCAAAAACTTTAACCACAGAGTGAATATTTGTGGACGCCGCCGCCGACGACGACGCCGACGGAATGTAGGATCGCTATGTCTCGCTTTTTCGACTAAAGTCGAAGGCTCGATAAAAACAGTAAGATTCACTAATTATACCAGTTAATTGTGAAATTGCTTCAGTAAAAATAATGCATTCAGTAGTAATATATACCGAACCTTCTAGTAAATTTAACTAGTCATGATAGTTAATCTCATTGTGTTATCTTGTTATTATTACTTGTTAGTAAATGATTACTGACATAGGCAGTTAAAAACACTAGACCTACTAGAAGAAATTTACTAGTTCAGATAGTAAATCTACTAACCCACTGGTGTTTGAATGGACAGTAAAATTTACTACCTTTAATAGTAAATTTTACAAGCTATTTTTTTCAGTGGTGGCGGATCCAGAACTTTTTGTAAGGGGGGCCCACTGACTGACCTAAGGGGGGCCCCGCTCCAGTCACGCTTCAGTGATTCCCTATATAATCAACCAATTTTTTTTCCACAAAGGGGGAGGGGGCAGGCCCCCCTGGATCCGCCTATGCCTTGTATGTTATATACACATACGTTTTTATAAAATTATACAACTTGTCAACAATTAAAAATTCATGTCGGAGCTGAAATTATATCAGTCAGAATCTATTATCTTTATTAATATATTGTAAAAGCTACCTCAACTCAGGTACTTTAAATACTAAGTATAGAAAATCTCTGCTCAATTGCATGACCAACTCAATGGCAGATCCAGAAGGTGTGGAGCATTGACTGCATAGCCATAAGAACCTAAAAAGGGGGCCTAATCTTCAGTCATGCTTCAGTGTTTCCATATATATTACATGTATAATCACCCCCTTTTCCCATAAACCATAAATCAGTCTCCGCAACTGTAAATTAAACTTAAACAAGGAGCATTCAAATTTAGAAATAGAAACCTTAAACACAGTTTATTATCAGTGTACTGTGTATAACGTTAGTGTACTCAATATTACACCATGGCCATGTTAAAAAATGGAGTAAAATATAGGACTGACTATTGTGAATGTTGCAAAGATGCCACAGGCGTAGTCTCCGCCCCTAGAGTGCTTTCAGAACTCTTAAACTGGCATCTTTTACTTGTACTCGTTCATTATAATAAAGAATGGAAACGGGGAATGTGTCGAAGAAGAAGACAACAAACCAACCCAAATGTACAAGACAACCCAAGGCCACCAATGTATTTACTATACATAGCTGGCATGTCAGTAACTGCTAGTAGTCCTTTGTTCATTTATGTATCATTGTCATTTTGCTTAGTTTCTTTTGTTACCTATTCTGACATCGGACTCGGACTTCTTTAAATCTGAGTTTTACTGTGCGTATTGCTATGTGTTTCTTTATTCTACATTTGTATAGGGGGAGGGTCCAGTAAATAATATTGATGGTGATGAGTAGGATATTTTTATAACTCAAAATACTTTATCAATGATCAGGACATTGAACTTGATATAAACCAAATTTAAGGAGCAGATTTGTTATTACATAAAGTTTCAATTATAGAAGCATCCTTTGATATTGACATAGAAGATATGATTTTATATCTAAGTCGACCGAAAAGCAAATACACAGAAAAACTTCGGCAATCCAATAAATATAAATATTACAATTAGTGACAATTTAAAAGCATATGATTTTATAGATTTGCATAGAAAAATTATTTAAATCTTATTCGTTAATAAGCATTATTGTGTTATCGTGTGTTCAAAATGAGTATTAATCACTTCATCAATGTAACTAACTAACTAACTAACTAATTTTATTCAGTATAAAATCCAGTACAAAAGGATCATCGCTGAAATACATGAAAACATAGAAAACAAATCAAAATAAAACATAAAGAGACAATTGTGACACTTATAACAAACAATAGACAAAACAACCACTTCAATATTATGCAATTATTCCCACTGATGAATTTCTAATCAAAATACATTTGTCTATATATAAAAGAAATCTGTTGAGAACATCAGTCTCCGAACAGTTCATTAAATATCTAAATTTATCAAAATTATCTAAATTACAAAAACATGGTATAATATTAACAATGTCAGCATTAAACTTTTCCTCTCGTCTTGATAGAGGTTAAATTCACATATAAAATGAAACTCATCTTCAATTTTGTTATCAATACAATGTTTACATATTCTTTGATCCAAAGGCGTATTTTTATATCTGCCCTTTTCAATGTGTAAATTGTGGTTAGAAATTCTTAATTTACATAACTGTCTTATATATTGTTTTGAGATATTCAACTTTGTATAAGTCTCAGGTTTATATTCCTTTTTAACTTGTAAAATGTGCGTAATTTGTTTTGGTTTCGCCTGACAAACATGAGAAAAATATTTTCCATATCTTTCTTGTAATATCTTTTCACTGCAGATATGAGTTTTCCTTCTGACAGAGTTCCTTTATTATTCCAGACATGGTCAAAACCAATGAATTTTAGAAACTGAAAATGTGTTTATTGAAGGTACATGGAAAGGTACAATCAACATCTTCGATTGACTTATATGCTAATTTTGAAAAATTCAAAGAGGGTCTTTATATAAATATATCCAGTATTTAAGAGATTGCAAAATGACAAATATAGAGATTGGATAACGACCAAGTTCTGCCATACTGGCAATATTAGAAGCATATTTAGTGGCACCAAGTACAAATTTACAATATCGAATGTGAACCTTTTCAGGTGCAAATTTAAAAAGTTTTTCTAAATCATCATTTGAACCTGGTGTTAATCTTTGTCCAGGTTAAGAATGTACGGACCCCACAATTCACTTCCATAAAGAAGGACTGGTTTAACACAGGAGTCAAAAAGTTTTAAGAGCAAAGGTGTATTATTATGTGTACAATTA
This sequence comes from Mytilus coruscus, assembly GCA_017311375.1. Lineage (NCBI taxonomy): Eukaryota > Metazoa > Mollusca > Bivalvia > Mytilida > Mytilidae > Mytilus > Mytilus coruscus. The sequence goes on from JAASAO010002754.1 coordinate 7,526, forward strand.
AATTTACGTTTAATCATGAAAATTACTTTAAGAGCTTTCTTACTAAGATCTTCAACTGCAGTACTGAAAGAACCTGATGCTCTCATTATAATACCTAGGTATTTATACTCTTGAACACTTTTGATAAGATTTTGCTCAAAATAAAAATTACAGTCTTTCAATAATTTACCTGATTTATTAAATACTATTATTTGAGTTTTTTCTATATTCAATGATAATTGCCATTTTTGACAATAAAGTTCCAATGAGGATAAACAGTTTTGTAGCCCTTCTTTGGTTTGAGACATTAAAATTATGTCATCTGCATACATTAAACAATTTAAGCTTGTATTCCCTATATCAACTGGATCACATTTCTTATCAAGATATCCTGGAAAGTCATTCATAAATAAATTGAAAAGAAGGGGACTCAGTATACACCCTTGTTTTACACCAACATTTGAGAGTATGGAATCAGTTAGTCCGGAATCTAGTTTAATTGAATATTTAACACATGTATACATATCTTTGATTAAATGGAAAATCTTGCCACTAATACCTTGCTCAAAAAGTTTAGAAAAGAGAAAATTCCTCCGAACTGTGTCAAAGGCTTTTCTAAAATCAACAAAACAACAATATAGATGTTTTTTGCCCTAAACATTTTATCCACAATAGATTTTAATGTATAAACATGATCAATTGTTCTGTTAGCTTTTCTAAAGCCTATTTGATTTTTACATAGTATGTTGTTCTCAGTTACAAAAAAATCTAATCTGTTGCATAAGATCTTTACAAACAACTTACTTAGACAACTAGATATTGCTATACCTCTGTAGTTACTTGGATCTCTAACGTCTCCTGTTTTAAAAAGAGGTTTAATCATACTTTCTGTCCAACTATTAGGAAATAAAGTTGATTTCAAAATGATATTGAAAAGTTTGCAAATACAATTCAACATATTCACACTAGAATGTTTAAGCATCTCATTACTTATACAGTCAAAACCTACACTTGTGTTATTCTTTAAACTTTTTATAGCTTTCAACACTTCCTGCATATTTATATCATAATCAAGTAAAACATTATACCTTGAAGGAAAATCATCCTGTTCATTATTACAATTTACATTTAAAAGTTTATCAAAATAATTATACCATTCATCAGAGGGAATATTGGAGCTCTGATCACTGATGTCCTTGTCAGAATATTTAAATTTATTAATAATATCCCAATAATATGGTGGCCGGTTAAGGCCATTTCGCGATTTCGCGTTTTCGCGTTTTCGCGATTTCGCCTTTTCGCCTTTTCGCGTTTTTACGATATACATGTTATTATAACATAACATTTTAAATATAATTGGAGACAAGACTACAAAGTATGTCATTCAAATGATTGTCATATAAATTTCATATCTGTGGTTTACTTTAAATATTTTCATAAATTAGACAATTCCTTTACATTCTTTGTTTCAAATACTCTAACAAGTCATTATCTTTTTAAAAGTGTCAAATTTATAAGTTAAGCCACAATGTAAACTATAGGCGGTTTTTTGTTGTTGTAATTATATTTTGTTTATATACATCTATTGTTTACATGTGTATATTAGTAGATTAATTATGTTTTAGTCATGTAGTTGATATTGTATTTAGAGAGCCTTATTTAAAATTGGTTTAATCCAAATGAATTACTCTCTTTAAATAAAGATATTATCATTATTATTATTATTATTATTATTATTATTATTATTATTATTATTACTGAACAAATTTAAAACAGATGTATTTGTATAAAATGCCTTTGAGTATACAATTTGCTTGAAATCATATTTTTGACATTTTAAAATATATTTGTTAGTTGACCAGATTCAGTTTCTCTATTTGTTTTGTTAATATGGTTCTGACACGGGGAGGATTGTTGTTATTGTCTACCGCTTCAAGAGTATATCCCTTGTCCCTTGGTGTCTCCTGTAGATGAACAAATTTCCATCTTTGAAAATTTGAAATATTAATCAATGCGTTTAGTAATATATGGGAAACACAGTCTACATTTACATGAATTTTCCATAAATCCAGGTTACTTTTGTTTAAATTAAAAGAACATGCGACAGGTTTAGGATATCTTTGCTAAGATCAACCTACGACAGTTTTGAGGCGAGGTCTTGGATAGTCCTAAGAGGATCATAAGACATGTCATAAGATATTCTAGTATCTTATAACAGGCCTTAAGATAGCTTCATGAAACCGTCCCAAGTTTTATTTGACAAAAGTCTTATCTCCACAATGTATTAAATTTAAAACTTTTTCACACAAGCTAATTTAAATATTAAAATTTTAGATTCACAACAAGAGCATTAAATGAATGATTATGTATTTTAAGTAACCATGACGATAATAATCATTAATTTCATTTATTTTAAAATGTCCAAACTATAACTTCCAGCAAATTGTATGTTCAAAGGCATTTTATACAAATGCATCTGTTTTAAATTTGTTCAGTAATTGTCAACAAAGAATGTGAAGAAATTGTCTAATTTATGAAAATATTTAAAATACGTCACAGATATGAAATTTATATGACAATCATTTGAATGACTTATACTTTGTAGTCTTGTCTCCAATTATATTTAAAATGTTATGTTATAATAACATGTATATCGTAAAACGCGAAAAGGCGAAAAGGCGAAATCGCGAAAACGCGAAAACGCAAAACGCGAAATTGCGAAATCTCGAAAGCGCGAAAACGCGAAATCGCGAAGTCGAAAACGCGAAAACGCGAAGTCGAAAACGCGAAATCGATTTCGCGTTTTCGACTTCGCGTTTTCGCGTTTTCGCGTTTTCGACTTCGCGTTTTCGCGTTTTCGACTTCGCGATTTCGCGTTTTCGCGTTTTCGCCCTATAGAATATGAAAGGCGAAAACGCGAAAACGCGAAATGGCCTTAACCGGCCACCATACAATAAGCCTTGGGATTTTTGTCTTCTAATTCCAGTAAGGAATCGAGCATCTTTGCTTTATACTGTCGTGTTTTTTTTTCGTACTAGTTTTTTGAACTGCTTTTTTTGTCCATAGTAATTCTTCAACTTTTCTTCATTTACAGAACCCTTAGAGAGTGAACGAGAAGATTGGATTAAATTACGATACATTGATTCGCACTCACTGTCAAACCCTAAACTAGATTTCTTTCGTTTACGTTTTTTAGATTTAAACCTGTTACCTTTGGGAAGATTTAAATGACTTCTTATCCTATCAAGAATGTTGTGAAAAATATCTGTTAAATCCTCAGTGGCTTCATCCACCCCGTTTCTTTGTAATACTCTTTCTTTACCTAAGAATAGTTGTACATTAGATTCAACTTCCTTTGATAACATAATATCTGTACAACATTTTTGTACCGCATTGTTCCATTGAAAACCCTTAGGTATTGGTCTTCCAACTTTTTGTTGTACTTGAAAATAGTTAAAGATAAACATACATTTATAGGACAGTGATCAGAGTGGACGGTAAAATCCTTTACAGTAAAAAAACATACATTTTTTAGCATATTATTACTAACAACACAATAATCAACAACAGCGCAATGTATGGATCTAAAGCACTAGTGTATTTAATCCCGGTATAAAATAACTAGTGCAATCATTCCGGTACAAAACACTAGTGTGAACATTCCTTGGATGAAAACTCTCCACTTTTTATTTACATAAATCAACATCAACTATGCAAGTTTCAAATACAATAAAAACTACTACGCCACATTTTATATATATTTCCCCTTCAAAAAAACTCTTTTTAGAACCTTATAATGACTGCCAGGTGGATGTTTTACACTGCACCCGGATAGAAAAATCTAGTGAATTTTTGTTGGTGGATAAAAATCACTGGGGATTTTCTTCCTCCGGATAAAGTACACTGGCGGAATCATGCAAACCACTGTTACACTTACTTGTACAGTACAATGTATCATGACACAGGTTTTTAATGTGATGAGGTGTAACGAGTAAAAGTGAACAAAGTCTATGATTTAATTATACCTGTATTTGAAGTCATATAATGTTTGAAATTTATTGAAATAATTGCTTGGCATAATGATGGACATGGCCTACATAATGAGGAAATGCAGTCTCCTCAGTATAAACGGTACATCCAGCATATTTCTTTTCAAGTTGATAACAGATTATTTGATTACAGCTAGTATCTGTATCAAGATGAAATCTCTCAACTAGCAAATGAAGAAGAGATGGTAATTTGAGGAAATTTAAAAATACATCACCTAAGCTTGTTTACTACAATTTACTGATTATCATTTCGTAATTGCCATTATAAATCTTCATTGTGTTTTACTATTAGGAATGAAGTATATGTACTAGTAAACAAGAAACTGGTACTGTTTTGTTATTAGCATTTCATCTCATTTGTTCACTAAAAAAGATTTTTGAAAGCATGCAAGTAATACAAAGTTTCTGTTAAATTAGACACTTTTTAAATGACTCGAAAAATCCATGTTTGTGCCCTGACCATATTTGTTTTTTTAAAATCATGTATATTAAAAACAAAATATATATATATATATATATATTTATATATAACTGTAATTATGTTACAAATTTATCACAGGAGGACCATGACTTCAGTAGACAGAGGAGACAAATTTAACCAACTAAAAACAAGAACTGTGGAGTTAAATTGAAGATAAGGCATGTTGTTAGATTTCCTGACTACAAGGTATGTATAATATTGTTGATATCCTTGTTTAATGTTCTTTTTTCTTCAGTTTATTTTTTTTAAAGTTAGTGTTATATTAAAGTCAGTGATTTGTGATACTCATCAATTCTTAACAGCAATACATTTGTATATATAGACTTGGACTAAGCTGTATCATTAGAAAATTCAAACAATGTAAATTACAGTATATAAACACGAGTCTTCTTCCTGTAAATTGAATACACTAATTGCCTCTATACAATTTCACTGAAATTTTTTTTGATGTGAATTGTTTCTTTAAAAAGTTAATATTTCTTGTTCTTTAAATAACTTTACATGCTTTTTCTCACAGTTGAATTTAAGAAAGATCAGCTTTAAGTGAAACACACATTTATTTTGACAAATTTGATTGTCTTATAATCATGATAGCTACTTAAATTGCTTGAATTGAAAACCTGCAGAGAAACAATCATGATTCATGTTGACAATTTTGATCCATTAGTTTTTCTTTAATTTACTTTTTTTTTCTTTCAGCATATTGCTTGTTTGTTTTTATTTGAGTTTAACAATGATTACTTTTTATTTGTATGTTTCTTTGATTTTATACCTATGAAGAAGTTCTAACAGACATATGTTATAGTTATGGTGAGTGTATTTTATCTGCATAACAATATCAATGTCAAGCTTCTTTAATTTGTGATCTGTTTACATACTGAAATTATTGTACTCTAAAAGATAAATGTTGATTTGATTTTAACAGTAGTCAGTACCTCAATTTTATAGACTTGGAAAATATGAAATCCACTGTAATTAAGGTTTTTAAAACATATTTTAAGGCTATTAAAAAAACAACATTAAGGGCTAAAAAAGTTCAATTTATATGGTTTTAAATATATTTAGGTATTTATGTAATCTAACATAGATTTTTCAAACTATACCTGCTTTCATTTAAATCAGTAATACTATGTCTACAAAGCAAAGTTAATTTCTCTGATTTTCATAAATGAATAATTGATTTACATTTAGACCACTGGAATAAGTACGACATATGAGAAAGATTTGATTTCGGTTGAGATAAAGAAGTTGGTTTTGGACAAGAAGCAAATCAATATGCAGCATCAATTCTATTATATAGCCTTTCCAGACCCAACTGAACACCAAAACCATCTAAGAGGAGAGGTACAAATCAGTATGATTAAGGCCATATGCCAATTTCACCATGATTATGTAAAAAAAAAATAATGCTTTTTTTGTATACTGTAAACTTAATAAATGTACTAGTTTTACTTGTAAAATTACTTAAAATGTAAAAGTGGAACTTTGAAGATACACCAGATAAATGAATATTAGACATTATATTAGAAAAAAATTACACAAGACTGCATGAAGAGAAAATTTATTTTTTGAAATTATTCATATTTTGATGTCTTTCAATATTTACCAGAATAGTTATTGTTCGTAATTTTTGCATTCAAGGGTAAGCAATGTGATTTACTTCCAAATATTGAAACAATATTTTCTGTTTATTCTTTGACTGTATAATGGTCAACTGAACAAATTTATGCTTACTGATATTTTCTAAAGATTGGAGAAAACTGTGTCTCCAGTAACCAATTTATTATTATTTTAAAATTTACAATTTAAATTAAAACGATATATCTGTTGTTGTAGTCAGCAAGCTTACTACTTGGAATAGATGACAGATTGAAGGAATACATCAGGAAAATGGTATGGAAAGAAAACATCACCAGTGTCCCACAGATAAGAGTACTACTAGAAGTATACATGAAGACAACACTTTTCCAAGGACAGGATATTCCAGCCATCATTAATAAGAGATTTTGGCCATCAAATGTAGATATCCAGAACCACATTGCCCTTGCAGTAAAGAAACAAAGAAACAAGGAAATTGATCAGGTATCTTTGGATTTAAATAATAAAATTACAAAAAAGAACATGTGGTATGATTGCCAATGAGACAACTCTTTACAACAGAATTAAATGACACCGAAATTAACAACTAAAAGTCACCATATGGCCTTCAGCAAGCCCATGCCGCATAGTCAGCTATAAAAGTCCATGCAATCACAAATGTAAAACAATTCAAATAAGAAAACTAATGGCCGTATTAATGTATAAATAAGAAAATGAATGAAAAACAAATATGTAACACAGCAACAAACGACAACCACTGAATAACAGGCTCCTGACTTGGGACAGGCACATACAGAAAGAATGTGGCGGGGTTAACATTTAAGCTAGATCCCAACCATAATCCAGCCTCTACTATCTACAATATATTTTGTTGCATATCAACAACAACAGTAATCAAGCCTCTCAGATGACATGATATTGTGTTGTCTATCAACAACAACCATAATCCAGCTTCTCAGATTGACATTATTTCTTGTTGTCTATCAACAACAACCATAATCAAGCCTCTCAGATTGACATCAAATTGAGTTGTCTACCAACAACAACCAAAATCCAACCTCTCAGATTGACGTCAAATTAAGTTGTCTACCAACAACTATCATAATCCAGCCTCTCAGATTGACATTATATTTTGTTGTCTATCAACAACAACCATAATCCGGCCTATCAGATTGACATCAAATTGAGTTATCTACCAACAACAACAAAAATCCAACCTCTCAGATTGACATCAAATTAAGTTGTCTACCAACAGCAACCATAATCCAGCCTCTCAGATTGACATTATATCTTGTTGTATATCAGCAACTATCATAATCCAGCCTCTCAGATTGACATTATATTGTGTTGTTTACTAACAACAAACATAATCCAGCCTCTCAGATTGACATTATATCTTGTTGTCTATCAACAACAACCAAAATCCAGCCTCTCAGATTGACATTTTTCCTTATGTCTATCAACAACAACCATAATCCAGCCTCTCAGATTGACATTTTACTGTGTTGCCTATCAACAACAACCATAATCCAGCCTCTCAGATTGACATTATATCTTGTTGTATATCAGCAACTATCATAATCCAGCCTCTCAGATTGACATCATATTGTGTTGTCTATCAACAACAACCATAATCCAGCCTCTCAGATTGACATTATAACTTGTTGTCTATCAACAAGAACCATAATCCAGCCTCTCAGATTGACATTTTTCCTTATTTTCTATCAACAACAACCATAATCCAGCCTCTCAGATTGACATTTTACTGTGTTGTCTATCAACAACAACGATAATCCAGCCTCCCAGATTGACATTTTTCCTTATTTTCTATCAACAACAACCATAATCCAACCTCTCAGATTGACATTATATCTTGTTGTCCATCAACAACAACCATAATCCAGCCTATCAGATTGATATACTATCTTGTTGTCTACTAACAAAAACCATTGTCCAGCCTCTCAGATTGACATTATATCTTGTTGTATACCAACAACAACCATAATCCAGCCTTACAGATTGACATTATATTGTGTTGGCTATCAACAACAACTTTAATCCAGCCTCTCAGATTGACATCATATTGTGTTGTCTATCAACAACAACCATAATCCAGCCTCTCAGATTGACATTTTTCCTTATTGTCTATCAACAACAACCATAATCCAGCCTCTTAGATTGACTTTTTACTGTGTTGCCTATCAACAACAACCATAATCCAGCCTCTCAGATTTACATTATATGTTGTTGTATATCAGCAACTATCATAATCCAGCCTCTCAGATTGACATTATATTGTGTTGTCTATCAACAAGAACCATAATCCAGCCTTTCAGATTAACATTTTTGCCTTATTTTCTATCAACAACAACCATAATCCAGCCTCTCAGATTGACATTATATCTTGTTGTCTATCAACAAGAACCATAATCCAGCCTTTCAGATTGACATTTTTGCCTTATTTCTATCAACAATAACCATAATCCAGCCTCTTAGATTGACATTTTACTGTGTTGTCTACCAACAACAACCATAATCCAGCCTCTCAGATTGACATTATTTCTTGTTGTCTATCAACAACAACCATTATCCAGCCTATCAGATTGACATCAAATTGAGTTGTCTACCAACAACAACCAAAATCCAACATGTGGCACCCGTCGTGTTGCTTATGTTATTACAAATCCGGTAAATAGTCTAATTCGGTAAGTCACATTCGTGAAAAGGGAAGGGTATTGTAGTTATGACATAAGGAACATATCCGATATCATCTGTGAAACGGTTATTCCATAACGGTCAACCAACTCGTGATGGCGTCCGTAAAATTTACGAAGGGATGATTTCAACTTCACCATTTGGAACTCTTGGCTTAATAGCTTCCTTGTGAGCAGCAATCCACTATCAAGGAAATCATGATAGGAAACACAAGCCCGGGAATATCGTATCAATTGGGAGATATATACTCCGTATGCAGGCGCTGCTGGAATGTTGCTACATAGAAATGGAAAGTTCACAATTGGGAAGCTGAAATCATCTCTTTTGTCGTAAAGTTTTGTTCTCAACCGACCCTCATTGTCAATTTCTAGATGTAAGTCAAGATATAATAACATACTGAAATATTCTAACTTTCTTTTTAAAACGCATGTGTTCTCAAACCGGGTTGATTGCGTTAAAGATCTGAACACAGACGGAAAAACTAATTCCGTGTCAAACTTGTCAAATAACGGCCGGGTACCAGTCTACATTGAGTTGAAGTCTTACTCTCCGTGTAGATTCTTGAAATTAACATGAGATGATTTGTATAAATTAATGAAAATTCAATTTATCATTATTTTGAAACTTTCGGATTCACAAATAAATTTCCTATTTGTGCACATGCGCAGACTTGTAATTACGTAGCCAACATGGTTTGGATTAACCCAAATAATCCAGTTGTTTTATACCGATCACTCCAACGGCTCCAACGAGAAACGGCAGCGGATTGAGTGCCCTGAATCATTCGAGTTAGTTTCGGATTATTATTAAATTAACGCATGCGTACTGCCAAATCTCCTTTAAAAACATCCGGTTACAAGTAAATGAATAACGTAAGATTAAAAAATGTGGAGATAATTAAGATGGAATCTAAAAATTGACATAAATAAAAAGGGAAATATTAAAACATTAAAATTTTATATGATTTACATATTAGGGAATACGTTAATATGATTGGTCGAGAGGGATTCCGGTAGTGGATCTTGACGTTGTTTATTTTTCGAGAGACGACGTAGACAGAACTACTTTTTGTAACCAATGTAAACAAGATGGCGGCGATAATAACACAAACCTGTTCAACGTTAAAAATATTTATTTTCACTTCGCGTTCATCGTCAAATTAAATTATAAACACAAAACATTTATTTGAAAGAAAATAAGTTATTCTTTTAGTTTATTTTATCAGATGGCAAATTTCATGGAGTATATTTTTTGACGTTAACCAAAAAATTATTCATGCGCCAGGTCAATTCAATGCCATAAATTTACAATTTACGTGAAATAAAGGTTACGAGTGGAGAAATCAAATTCCTTATCTCTATATTCAAAGAATTATAGTTAGAATAGCCTTTGGTTTGTTGTAAGAGGCATGTTCTTTCGCTCGTTGCTGGAAGCCTTTAATTTGCTGTGCATATGGAGAAAAGCAAAACAAGCATTGTGTCGACGTATCTAATATAATTTCTCAGTATATCACGTGATTGTTCCAGTCGCGTTCTAATTTACCAATATTCTATTGTACCTTAAAAACATATCCGGCATTCTTCAGCATTTTTCTGTTGGTCCTAGAAAATGAAAAAAATAAAATACCCTCATAAGTATCTGTCTTTAAAACAATCACTATATACTGTGATTAGAATTGTCATTATCATTGAAAAAAAATATAATTAGATAACATAAGATATACAGATCCAGCAAATGACGATGATGATAATTCTTAATCTCCAACTACAACACTGAAATTGGCTTCACAATTTGTAATATTCGCTGTTGTTAAAAAAACGAACAGACAATATGCTATTGTTCAGTTGAGAATAAATACAAAGTTAAATAAAATAAGGTAATATCTAGGTATAACTGCTTAGAAAGTATTATTTTAACTATAAAACATAAAACAAAAGAAGTCAAGAATTAAAACTCGTCAAAGAAACAAGTGGCAATGGAATTCAAGAAGTTACGTCATTACCTGCTGCTCTCACTGATGCTTCCTGCTGTTCTGCTGCGTCTATTTCCACCTCCAAATTTTTCAATTCATCAGATACACTTTGAATATCTTCTTGGACTGTCAACTCATTCTCTTCTCCTTTTATATGTTCTTTTTCAGTTGTGTCTTATTCTTTTAATTTGTCTAAATGGAGAAACACGTGTATATCCTAATGTTCTTGAACATTGGGGAATTTAGTGTTGCTGGTAGTTTAAGGCGATATCAGGTATATAGCAATGAGACAACATCCTAACAACTCAAATAAACAAAAGTATTATAACAAAAAGTAGGTTGATATTCGTGTAATGTAACATGGTCTGCTTACTGTTCTTTTCCCTCAGACTCCCAACAGAAGATCTAATTCTGTGAGAGTTGGTACTTGATTTTTACATGATGGGGGAACTAGCTGTGAACAATGCCTAGGATGGTGTATGGCATTACTGCCGATGCAGAGGCAGGCCGGGCGTTGATGCCGATGCAGAGGCAGGCCGGGCGTTGATGCCGATGTAGAAACAGGCCGGGATCGACTGACACCTATAAGTTTCAAAATTCAAACTTTTTAATAAAATAGATAAAACAAAAAGAAAACAAAACAGTTACAAACAACAATAAAGTAAAACAAATATTTTCAATTATTTCCTAAAAGAAAACAATAAATATTTTGATAAAACTTTATTTATGAAAACTTTAATTATCTTTATTTTAGTTTAACTTGTTTAGAAATATTTTACTTTAAATCTTAATAATTTAAAATCATGACTTACTTATAAGTTTCAAAATTCAAACTTTGACGTCTCAAAGCAGAATTTTCACTTATATAGCAATCATTTATTTGATGGTATGCCAACATCACTTTCTTTGTCAGCATAAAATTAGAAATTAACAATATGGTTATTGTCCGAAATAGGGTCAACATGTTGTATAAGTAAAATTAATGTCCCATATATAATAGAGAGAGAGATCACTTTAACAATGGGGATGATGAATAAACTTTACTTGACCGGAGAACAAATGGTATAAAACGTGACAAACATAAAATCGAAGGAATAATTGTAACGTCATCTATATCCAAAATTTATGTCAAATATCTGTCACAATATAAGTATCTGGTAAATTTATTTACAACTTGTATAGACGCGAGGTGGTTTTGACCTTGCCATATTGTAAGGATGTGTTTCTACCGATTAATAGATATAAGAAGATGTGGTATGAGTGCCAATGAGACAACTCTCCATCCAAGTCAAAATTTATAAATGTAAACCACTATAGGTCAAAGTACGGTCTTCAACACGGAGCCTAGGCTCACACCGAACAGTAAGCTATAAAGGGCCCCAAAAATTACCAGTGTAAAACCATTCAAACGGGAAAACCAACGGTCTAATCTATATAAAAACGAGAAACGAGAAACACTTATGAACCACACCAACAAACGACAACTACTGAACATCAGATTCCTGACTTAGGACAGGTGCAAACAAATGCAGCGGGTTTAAACGTTTTAATGGTACCAAACCTTCACCCTTTTTCTGAAACAATAGTGTAACATCACAACATAGAAAAACACACACTATAAAATATCGACTGAAATAGCTTTACTCAATCAAAGGACATATTAACACCATTGAACATACACTGAACAAATAAATTTGACCTATGATACAATGCAAATTCAAAATAAATAAACTAAGGGAAGAATAATAAAAGTAACATGTTATATCGGTATGAAATGTTAAACAATTTAAGAAAAACAATATGCTCGAACAAAAATATCAGCCATTTGCAATAACTTTAAACACAGGTAAATAAAATAAATTTGTTGTTAGGTATACGTATACAGTTACAATACAGAAAGGAAATATTTTAACAAAATAAATAATTTTGATGTTCATAGTACGAAGTGGAAATTTATATTAGTACCAAACACTTATCAAAGCTGGTATATAGACCAGATATAACCCTGAATAACATTAAATAACAAAAAAGCATTACAATTAGTATCAACAGGTCAAATAAACAAGAAAGTACGATTTGAGAGTACTCGCAGTTACTGACAGCTAGTTTAAAGCCAAAACAATTAATAATAAAAAATCATGCATCAGAGACTAAAATCAACTAAAACACATCCCAGGGATTTAGTATTTTAACGTCATGAACAGTCAAAGAAGACATGACTAGTGCAATGCCAAAATAAATGTATCGACAGACAGTAGGATAGTTAGGAGTTTAACCTCTTTATAGATCAAAATGAACGTGGGTGTGTCTTTAAACATCCCGTTTGAAAAGAATACAAATTTAGTTATGTTTTAATTTGCTGATGACAAAATCGATATTATTGCCAATGTAAACTATATTCAAAGATCTAATTACAACATTGGTAAGATAACCTGAACTAATAAGTTTATTTAAAGGTTCGATGAGTTTACACGGATCATATAGTGATTTCCGCGCTTTAAGTACAATATTACCGTAAAATTTAGGATGTGAAATGCCGTTTTTGATCAGTTTTCTACAGGTACAGCCAAATTTACTAATCAAATCTTTATATCTATGAAAGAACTTAGTAAAAGTTTTACGTAATTTATGGTAACGAAATCCCTGACTTAATAATTTACTAGTGATGCATTGATTACGTTCGTTAAAATCTATGACATCACTACACACACGGGCATAACGAACGAGTTGGGATATATACACACCGTATGATGGAGCCAAAGGAACATCGCCGTCTAAAAAAGGAAAATTAACAATAGGGAATGAAAAATCGTCTCTTTTGTCGTAAATTTTCGTATGGAGTTTTCCTTTAGAGATTGAAATGTCCAAGTCCAGAAAAGGACAACTACTGCTGTTTATGTTAGATTTAGTTAAAGTAAGTTCTATTGGGTAAATTTCGGTAGTATATTTAGAGAACTCTGGATTATTTAACGAAAAATATCATCTAGATAACGGAAGGTATTGTTGAATGTATCAACCAAATGTAACAATGACGTGTCTTTACTGAGTTTGGTCATAAACTGAGATTCATAGCAATACAGGAATAAATCTGCTATTAAAGGGGCGCAGTTAGTGCCCATAGGAATACCTACTACTTGTCGATACACTTTATCGCCGAAACGTACATATATGTTGTCCAGGAGAAAATTTAAAGCTTCAATCATATCTTCACATTTCCAGTAAGTGTATCTAGCATACTTTCCTTTTCGTTACAGAAAAGGCTTTAAACGAGTTACAGCAAATAAATTTGTAATGAGATTTTTCAAAAGACCATTTAATTAAATATGAAAACTTTTCTTGATAAGATTGTGTGGAAGTGTAGTATAGAGTAGAAAATCATAACTGTCAACAGAATTAAAAGGACCATCAAAAGCATGTATTTTATCTAAAACCTCTAAAGAATTTTAACACTCCAAAATAATTAATACCATTATTTTCATAAGCTTTATTACAAAAGTTAATAACAAGTTCTTTGATAGTAGTAAGGAGGTAGTTAGAAGAACTGATAGATTAGTAGTAGAACACTTACTAGATGCGGAGATGAAACGGAATTTAAATGGTTTTTGTGCAATTTAGGTAACCAGTACATAGTAGGGACTTTCAAATGTTCGGAAGAGGCTTTAAGCTGGGTAGTGGCAGTGATATGCTTGTTTACAATTTGACTCTCTGTGGAGCGTACGGACCTGAATGTAGATGAATTTGTAATTTCGTTTTGGAGAACTTCCGTGTAGCATATGCGTCACACCACCACTACATTATTTGCTGCTTTATCTGCCGGTACGAACACAAACCGCTTTGAGTACTTGGAGTTTATTTTTATTCTGGAAATGGGAATATCATGGACCCTATTACTAATTTCAGAATTGTTTTCAAAATGAGATGTACGAATATTAACAGTATTTATAATTTTATTCAAATAACTGTCTAGAGATTTTTTATCAGATTTTTCACGTTTACACCAATTTTTACAGTAGACAGACAGAGCGTCTTTAATAACCTGACGACACTGTTTCCAATCTATTTTAGATGGAGGACGATATTTCGGTCCTTTCTTAAGAAAAGTTATGACCTCACAGTCTTCGACGATGTTGAGGTCTCCTGTAAAGCTGTTTATTGACCTATTTATGTCTTAAGTTTTGAGTCATTTGGTTGCTGTCTCATTCCTGCTACACATTGCGCCTCCATGTAAGGTAGCAATACACAGTTAGGAGTTTGGTTTCGCAATTTTGGCCCCTGTGGATTTTTCAAATATGAATTTAGCCTTCAAAGGTGGTTTATAAGAACATCAAGATTATTTTTTACATGTTTTATGGGCTATTTTCTGTTTGACTCTCCGTATTTTCATAGCTAGACCGGTCATCGGTCCAGAAATTAATGTAATGTTTACAAACACTTTTTTCTACACGAAGTTTTTGACGCAATTTTACAAAAATGAGACGAAAGACATATGATTTTCATTGGATTTATTGAAAGATATATGTAAACAGTTTCAGAAAAGGTATTACTTGAAGTGATTGAAATTCTACTTTTGGTCAAATTTTGGGAAATATGTGACATCTTTTCCCCTTTTGCTATATTTTATAACAAAAATGCAGATTGTTGCCATGGATACACCAAAAAGAAATTAAATTTTACCATTTTATATACTGGATATGAAATCTATGGAAGATTCTTGATTACATACATATGCACATATATGACACAAACGGTAAGCTTAATATTGCAAGAAGGCAATGAAAAGGGGATGGTAAAATTTATGAGGGAAAATTTTAATATTTTTTCCTAACTGTTTATTGCTACCTAATATTACTTATGAGGTGATGAAGAGCATACCCCACCCACCGAGCAGAACTGGAAAAGAAAACAACAATAATGAAATTTGATTTGAAAGATAAAAGATTCAAAAGAAGCATACAAGAACATAGAAAAGATATAGCTTAGAAACAGTGAATCAAAATGACATTTTATATCTGAGAAATGACCCATACAAAACATAAGGTTATCATTTATCCATAGGAAATACTAGTAGTGGCCAATAAATGTACAAAGGATCATAAGAGACAATCTTGATTTTGTTTTATATTCAGAAGTGTTAGCTAGGACAGGGGAGGGAGATTTCATACCTAATTCCTTTATCAAGGCTGTTTCCTTATCCTCAGCTGCACGTATGTCTACCTCGACATTTCCCCACTGTTCAAGTGTGAATTTAAATACGGCAACACTAAGGATGGCTTCACAGAACCCAGATACTGCCTGATTTTCTTTTTCTTCACTCCATACGTATGTTACGTTGTAACCCATCCCCTATATCCCCTTTAAAATTTGATTCTGCTTGAGCTACTATATATTATACTTGTATTTTTTAGGACTACTTATTGTATTATATAAATGGACAGAACTGAAAAATTACACGCCTTTCTGTCATCTTTAAGCTAATACTTAAACATTCATTGACCAATGCATTTATTCAAAGTAATCAAAAGTATCCATCCAAAATCTAAGTTTGCTCATACTCAACTTTTCAAAGGACATGCAAACCCCGGAACCACGATAGTTGTAGTCAGAATTCGAAAACTGATACATATCTCATATTATTTTTCCATCATTTTCAAAAAAACTTAATCTTGACTCTAGAGTAATCGAAACTTAAGATCTGATTTGCTGATTTCTAACCATTTTTAAAAGTGCCAGAACGACCAGACAAGGAGAAGTTATCTGAGACTACTGCGTTATTATATGACGGTTATAGTAATCTCAGATATTAAGGTAAAAAATTCTTTGGTCAAAATACAAATATTAGTATTAGCTGTTTAGGCAAACTAAATTTATCACCAGCAAATTTAAGATACATTAAATTGACTTGATAGGAAATCTTACAACGGCTTCTCATTAACACAACGACATCAGTTCAAGGCAATGAAACAGAAGACTTACATTACTGAACAAGTAGATGCTGAAGGCCTTAAAATAGAATTTACCTTAAATGTGGAATCCTTTTTTTTTTTGTCTCAGTAGGTTTTAAAATGGAAAACAGAACAAAAAGCATAGTACTTGAGAAAAATGCAATAAAATAACTCACCACACTTCTTTTGATTTCTACTTTCTTCAGAAAAGCTGCACGGGATCAATTCTTTAGACTTCCAGAAACTTATCCTTGTGCAATGTATCGGCGATACGTCGACGATAACGTTGTCAGCAGAGATGTTTATGACGTTGATGAATGGTATTAGCGCAAGCGCAACGTTTTCTCGGATTCCTATTTTGTGGTGTAAGTGACAATCAATTTTCAATGTGTCATCATTTACGTACATGGTACATTAATTATACCCTACCTTTTATAGTGATGGAGGAGTCCTTCCGTATGTTTGTTCGTCCGTTCGTCATTCTGTCCCGTTTTTGTATCCGCAACTGCTCTTGAATTGCTGGACGAAAATTTGTGAAACTTTGACAAACTATTACTGACATTATTTACTTCTGCACTTATCATTTCATTTTATCATCCGAATAACTTTATTTTTGGATGACATCATATCTGCACACTGTAGTAAACATTAGTGTCCGCTTCCCGCCCTAACCCCCCTCATCAAAATTAAATGAAACTTTCGCAGTATCTTAACCATATAATGTTATTGTACACTTTCTAATTTGGGGGTCTCCGATCAACCAGCTTTTTATTTCAAATTGTTCTTGTCCTGAATATGTATCAAATATTTGCCACTGACATAAAGCAAACAATAACAAATTAATCAAGTTTTGAACTACCAACACAGATATTTCTTTGGTCTGAATTGGTGTCAATATTAGGTATTGTACCCAACATAAATTTATAGTGTGCATATTGCATAATAAAAGTCCAATGTTAGTTTTTGTTTGTACACTCGTCTCAACTTTTGAAAACCCAGAGCTTCCTGAAGTAAGTACTTTACTATTGCTTGTCAACATGAACATATGTGTTGCTTTGTCTAAGAATAGCATGACATTGTGCAATGCCAAGATATAAACATCGACAGAATTTAGGACTACAAGTGTTCATTCCTGTATAGCAACACTAAATCTATTGGATGTGTATTGATTGATTTCTTAGTCTGTCATGATTGTTTATTAGTTGTAATAGGCTTTGAACTAGCTTTCAGTAGCTGCGAGTACTCTTAGACTGGTACTTTGTTTCTTTTGTTTCTTTGTTTGTTGTATTTGTGTGCTACGTGCCGATCTGACGAGTAAAGCTCTTTCAAACTGAATTTCACTGCTTGTAATAATAATAATAAATTCTTTTTTAAAGAGGGTAGCTCAATTGGAACTAGTCTAATTTTCATTGAGGCTCTCAAACAAAATACATGTATACAGTTTACATTCATACATCTAAATACAACTTATACATATATATATATAAATCAATCATTCGTACATTTATATGGCAACCCTTATATGGTAAATCATTCCATACCTTGGTTGCAGAATAATGAAAAGATTTTTTATAAAAATTAGTATTTGGTCTTGGAACAAATTGATCGTTATTATAGACAGATCGCAAATTGTAGTGTTGAACATCATTATTAATTAATCTTTATTTAACCACGGATATATTTCAAAATAAGAAGATGTTTTATGATTGTCAATGAGACAACTATCCATAAAGACCAAAATGACAATAACAGGTCACCATACGGCCTTCAACAATTAGCATGACTCATACCCTATAAAAGGTCACGGTATGACAAACTGGGAAACAACTCAAAAGAGAAAACCAGCAACTTGATTCATACTAAATTAAATATGACAGCTAGCAACCAATGACAACCACCGAATTACAGGTTCCTGGCTTGGGACAGGAACGCAAAGAAAGTAGCAGGGTTTAGCATGTTTGTGAGCCCTCAACCTCACCTTACATGGGACAGTTGTATAAAAACACAACATAAGAACAATCTGTAAAAATTGGTTGGAACGGGCTTGACTCATTAGATCTGTATAAAGCACACAACAAGAGACAAAAAGTACCGATCATAGAGTACTCGCAGAAACTGAAAGCTAGTTCAAAGCCCAATTTCAACTACAAATGTATTAGGTAAACAATATGTTCTAACAATATACAATAAGGAGATGTGGTATTATTACCAATGAGATAACTTTTCAACAGAGTTCAAATGAAGTTGATTTAAACAACTATACGTCACTTGACGGCCTTCAACAATGACCAACATTAATATTGTATAGTCAGCTATAAAAGGCCCCGACATGACAAAACGTGAAACAAGTCAAACGAAAAACCCAACAATTTGATATATGACAAAACAATAAACGAAAAACCAATATGACAAACAGCAACCAACAACAACCACTGAATGACAGGCTCCTGACCTTGGAAAAAAAGTAAAATAACAAAAATACCGAACTCCTAGAAAATTCAAAACGGAAAGTCCCTTATCAAATGGCAAAACAAAAGCTCAAAACATCAAACGAATGGAAAACAACTGTCATATTCCTGACTTGGTACAGATATTTCCTTGTGTAGAAAATGGTGGATTAGACACATATAATGGAATCTGGCCGGGTAAAACATGTTTGTTAGCGTTGAACCCTCATCCTAATCTGGGACAGTGGTGTTTCTGTGTTTTTCACAATACCCAGTGAGTACAGCTAGTTGTCTGTGTCTTCTGAGTAAAATGATAAGTTGATTACAAGAATTTTCCAACACATTCGATGATGATTGATTGTTTGTTGTTTGAGTCCAGCGGCAAATGTTTCACCCATATTCAGGACGTGAACAAATCAACAATAACTCTAATAGGTAGGTTCTGCAGAGTGGATGAAATGCGTGAATTTCGACTGCCACTGGAAAATGGAAGCAGAAATTTTGCTTTTTAACAGACCACCTCATCCTCAAAAAGTTACAAGGGTTCTTTCAAGTGTAAGGAGCCTGGCATTTCATGGAAGTCTTTTTACGTACATTCAGATTCTGGTAAACTGACGTTTTTTCACATTTTAGCAGCACTTATTATGCTTATGAAATGCCATGAATAACTTGCATACTTCAATGAGAAAAGTTGAAATGCTGGAGTGTTATGTTGTAAATAATCAGGACTTTTCGATTTTTAAGAATTCTAAGTACTACGAAACTGCTTTCTATAATTCTTAAAAAATATTTGCCGATGACATGGCATTTTGTCAATTATCTTTGCTATATTTTTCTTTGTCTAATTTCTTATAGCTCTATTATTAGAAATCAGATCTGCTCTCTTCTCGATATTTGCCTATCATTACCGTTTATATTCATAAGGTAATTGAAGGCAATATTTGAAGTTTAACACTCATCGAAATACAAGTGTAAATTCCGTTTTTTAATTTTGTAGGTTTGTAGTCATGGTGAAGATGACACTTATGAAATTGAATTTAAAGAAGAAAATACCGAAATTCTTTGCCAGGAAAAAGATCCAAAAAAACTGAAAAATTATGATGATTTCCGACGTAAGTGTAAACCGTTGTCTCATATAAAAGTGAGACGAGAAGGTGGCTATTTCCACCATTTCGTAGTGTTGGCAATCTCTACAGTATCTGATGGGATAGATGCTGTCACTATCGGACAATACATAAGCTCGGCTGAAATTCGGATGGAGACTTGTGATGGCATCGGTAAATTTGTACAGCAGATGTTCTTGATGGATGAAAGCGAAAAAAAACCATACACATGCTATTTTAAACTTTGAGCAGGGTGTATTCTTAGTTAAACAGGAGATCTATCCAAGTACAAGAAAAGAAATTGACTGAGGAAGCTTCTAATCGTCTCAGCGTTGGTGAGAGAAAGTATAATATATCATCAAACAATTATGAGCATGCAATTAGCTATATTTTAACCGGAAAGAGTGTTAGTGCTCAAGAGGAAAAAAGATCCAAATAAACTGAAAAATTATGATGATTTCCGACGTAAGTGTAAACCGTTGTCTCATATACAAGTGAAACGAGAAGGTGTTCGTGACTACTTCCACCATTTCCTGGTGTTGGCAATCTCTAAAGTATCTGATGGGATAGATGCTCTCATCATCGGACAATACACAAGCTCGGCTGAAATTGGGATGGAGAGTTGTGATGGCTTCGGTATATTTATACAGCAGACGATCTTCATTGGAGAAAACGATACACACGATATTTTAGACTTTAACCAGGGTGTGTATTTAGTTGAGAAGGAAAACTACCCAAGGACAAAAGATGAAATTGAAAAGCTTTTAATCGTCTCAACGATAGAATTGGTGAGAGAAAGTATGATTTATTATCAAACAATGGTGAACATGTAATTTAAAAAAAAATTACCGGAAAGAGTTTCATTCATCAAGCAGACACCAAAACTTACTCCAAGAAATGTTTTAATGATTTATTCAACATTTTAATCATAGATTGTAAAGAAGTAGGGCTCAAAACAGCTTTGTTAGTAGCTGCCCTTGGTGCCATTGCTGGTAGAGCTTATGTAAAAGTAATTGTTGCTGCTATTGTAAGCCTTACCGTCGAAAGTAGCATTATTAAATGTGGAGACAAAAGGGGAAGTAATTTACGCAACGAAGCGGATATCAGAATAGACTTGGCTGCTCATTTGCCTGATATCAATGGTGCTTTAAAAAACACAAGTAGTGCTATCCTTGATGACATGAAGATTCACACTGATACGAATTTTGTTTGTAACATTGCAGAGAAACTTATTTATGAAGCAGCCCTGACGACGTATTTGGCGACTGTTGCTGTCTCTACAGGAATAGAAACTTTACTATTTTTGTCTTTCGTATTTAACAATTTAATTTCAAGGAGACGAAAGAAAACATTGGAAGATAGACATCTATGTCAGTTGTTATTCTTGCAACTTTTTTGCAGGATATGGCTCTATGGGAATTGCTGTAGTTTGTGGATATTTCGCATTTTTAGACTTTAATCGTCCTGTATTATCTTTCTTAGGAATTGTATTTAGTTGTTGTCTTGTTTTTCGATATATTTTGACTTGTACTGCAGGGATGATTTTTAACGTCTGCTGTTGTCAGTGTTGCTGGACCTGTTATTAATCAAGCTGTTGTAAATGTTTCGAGGCCAGGTGTCATTTGAACACCGTTTGTTTTATTTATCTATCTTCAGTAATCTTTATATCTGTTGCATGTTTAGTTATTGTTTTCTGGGACGATTAATTAAAACTATGGGCTTAGGTCGGTGAATGGGTGTTGCAGAAAGGGAGAGCGAAAGGAAGGGGTTCAACTTTTTCGAACATAATTATTGTCTTTAAATGAAAAAGATCGATTATTTTGAAATGTATCTTATCAGAATTATTTGAATACAAATGCATAACTGTACCATAATTTTAGGCCTTTGCTTTAGCTAAAACACTTCTGATATATCGATCCCTTTTCAATTGATAAAGATAACTGCAAGTAACATATGAAACCTAGAAGTGAAATGAATCCCTTATAAACTCAAAAACAGTCTTAAGAATGTAATTGAATTTTGTTTCAAGCCTCCACAATATTATGTGTTTTATGTCTGAAATAATGTAGTCCTTATGGTAAGTCATAGGCATCATCTATTAATTTGATTGGTTTTGCAGGTAATGGAACAATTTGTAGAAGATAACAAAACTCCTTTTTTTTTTATCTAATTGTCTTTTTCCTTGATTTAATTAAAACTTGGAAGTTAAATTGGAATGTGAACATACCAAGCATCTGATGAATATTATAAAGTCATTAACTTTTTATATAAAAAACACTAAACAAATTGTTTGTAGAATTTCTAAGTCTTATATATTGCTGTTCATATCACTTTAATGATATTCCTTGCTTTTAACTTAACTTTTGTCTTCTATGTGTGTATAATCTAGATAAAAATAATAAACTCCAAGGAAATTCAAAACGGAAAGTCCTTTATCAAATGGCAAAATCAAAAGCTCAAACACATCAAACGAATGGAAAACAACTGTCATATTCCTGACTTGGTACAGGCATTTCCTTATGTAGAAAATGGTAGATTAAACCTGGTTTTATAGCTAGCTAAACCTCTCACTGTATGACAGTTGCATAGAATTTTATTATATTGACAACAATGTGTGAGCAAACCAAACAGACATAAAAGGTAAAAATGTCAAAAATTGGGGTACAGCATTTAACATTGTGTTATAATCTTAATCACTATAAAAACAAACAACAAAGAAAAATAAAAAGAACACCATAACACGTTATTAAGATGATAAACAACGTCAGTACCTAGAATCTATACTTCAAGATCATTTTCAGGGATTTCATGGGTCCGTTCAGCTACAAAATTAATTACACTAAAAATTGAGTGCGAATATGTTTATCTTAAAACCACAAATTGAAAATATAGTTTATGTAATCCATCGCACCATACCATCGTGATAAAACAACTCAGAAATATTTTAGGGAACAGTAGAGTTTGTAACGTATTTGCAGTACTGCTGAACAGAAGATTTAACACACAAATAGTTTATTCATTTCATCATTGAAATGTGGGATTATTATACAAAAAACAAATGGTTTATGAACTATTATATGTAAACCAGGAATTGTTTTGCTTTTTTTGTACATGTTCATGGTGGTTCCTTGGATTTCGGTATTTTTGTTATTTTACTTTTCAATATTTCGCCGAGAAAAAAGATTAAGACCCCTTCTTACGAAATTCAAAAATTTAAGACGAAAGACCTTAGAAAGAACTATTGCACAAAATTTAATATAAATACATTATACATTTTTTGTATTTAAGCTAAAATTGCCATAAGATAATCAAGTACACAATCCTTTACGCAATCAACCTTTCAATTTTCGATTGTTTATAGTATGAGCGTTCTTCTTTCGCAGGTGTGCTTGGGCGGGGCTTGAAAGTTTATTCGAGTTCGAAGGTTTGAATTGACCAATGACAACGATCGTTCCGTTATGAGTTTATTTTAAAAGTTTGTTTGACTGATTATGTCGCACGACCTTTCGCTAAGCTTGGTCGCAGTTAAGTGTACAATAGTATTTCAATCAGAACGATGGCGGACAGTAATTATACTAGGTTGTCGAATATAACTACGGTAAGTTGTGCAATAAATTTATTATTAAGTGTTAAAAAAAAGCACAAACAAAGTTTTCTAAGATATTCCTTACATTTTAAATTACGAAAATGTTTTATTTTAAAGAGAACATTTCGTTTCTATTGCTTGGTTTTACCGTATTACCAAAGACTTCTGCCATACGCAAAGTTGCCCACACATATATATAGTCTTATTATTTTTACACAAGACCAGTTTTATGGTTACTTGAATCCTACCATTGCAATACAAACTTTCTATTAGTTTTGACCATAACCCTGATCCTTCTCTGTAATTGCCAATATAGTTAAGACTGAAAGAAGTTTAGTTCAGCCTTATCTATTATATTACTGTGGATTACTAGTAATTTATTTTCGTGGATACAAATGTTCGATGATTGAAGAAAAATTTTAATTTCATGGAGATTTGATTTCGTGGTTTTGCCTAAGCTTCCACATAGACCAATAGAAAATGTGTGCTTTATTGGACATTCAAATTCAAGGTTTACTTTAACCACGAAATCCACGAAAATTGGTATCTTAGGAATAATATTGAATCCACACCATGGGAATTTAACTTTTCTGATGTTTATAGCTACATTGTACTTTAATATGTAAATATATATGTAGGACTCGGGATGCGATGGGAACGCTGGAGGCTGAAGTGCGATGGTCTGTTTGCTGAAGTGCGATGGTCTGTTCGCTGAAGTGCGATGGTCTATAAATGTCATTAGTTACAGTTTCATACAAAATGAGAGATTGTTTTCTTTAAATTTGCTGCATGGGGACATTATTCTGCTATAACAGTTTATCTTAACGTTATCTCAGCTCTCAGCTCTCATGAGTTCCACGTTTACCGTAATATCATAATACGGAAAGTCTCTCTGCGGACCCATATGTAGTTAGAGAATTCGAGGCTCCATAGTACGTAAAAAAAACGGAACTTCTGTAGATTTCGAAAAAGGATCTAGATTATCTAAATTTCCCCTGTCTACTAATCATTTCCCTTTTCCGGTAGTATTAAAATCTGTTAACAAGTTGTATTCATGTCGAATACTAGTATGCAAAAACATTCCATATTTTCTCCAGTTGCAGTAAAAACCACTGACGGTGATAAGTTTATAAGGCCCTTATTATATTGCATTTTAAACAGCTATCGCATTTTCAGTCATTGAAATTAGCACTGGTTTTATAGAAAATAACCTTTGTATGTAGCGTCTTGAATAATTGTATGAACGTTGGCTTATTTTTGTCCAAAGTAAACTTCAACGTTACAATTAGAACTGGAAATATTTATCATGACTGTATTTAATTAAACGGGTTAATATTTTTGATGATTTACTTAATAAACATGAAAATCTGCTTTTAACAAACAAATTGACTTTTTCATCGACATCGAAAATATAGTTTATGTAATCCATCGCACTTCAGCTTAACCACCATCGCACTTCGGCGTATTTACAAACAAGATAGCGTCACAATGCCACCATCGCACTTCAGCGTGATCAAAAACGCACTTCAGCGTCAAACCATCGCATTTCAGCGTGACCATCGGGGTTCGGAGTACCATCGCGGTTCCGAGTCCTACATATATACCATCCAAACAATGTGATAAAACAGTTCAGAAATATTTTAGGGAACAGTAGAGTTTGTAACGTATTTGCAGTACTGTTGAACAGAAGATTTAACACACAAATAGTTTATTCATTTCATCATTGAAATGTGGGATTATTATACAAAAAACAAATGGTTTATGAACTATTATATGTAAACCAGGAATTGTTTTGCTTTTTTTGTACATGTTCATGGTGGTTCCTTGGATTTCGTTATTTTTGTTATTTTACTTTTCAATATTTCGCCGAGAAAAAAAATTAAGACCCATCCGTTCAGCTACAAAATTAATTACACTAAAAATTACATATTTTCCATTGAGTGCGAATATGTTTATCTTAAAACCACAAATTGAAAAAAACGAAGGAACCAAATATGTTTTCACAATCCACAAAAATTGACATCCATTAAAGACCAGTACTTCTACAGTAAATGATGTGCGAATTATATCTAATTACTGTGTATTTAATGATTGCATGGTTCTTTTTGTAATTTAATGAGGAATTTAAAAGCGTTAATTGAAACAAATTTTGTATGAAGCATGGAAGCTCTATACAAAAAAATCCGTGTCCTTTGACAACTCTATAAAAGTACACTAAAGAAGCATTCAATTCTTATTTTACATGTCTTTATTATTACCTTCACGTTAGATTAAGTTTCTTGTATGTTTACTATTCATTGTTGTAATGTTGTCATGGAGAAATAATGCATTTTATTGAAAAATGACATAATATTTGAATGCCTTGTTATTGTTGTCTGCCAGTCAAGTTATGGATTCTTATGAAACATCCATGTTATCTAATTAATCTTTTTCAAATTGTGTTAAAATATGTTTACATTGTAGTCTTCCTAAAAAAATATTTATGTAATAAACTAGTGACCTAACAAACTTCGATTATTATTTAAAGAAATGGAGTTGAAGGTAAAGGATTTTCGAAAAGGGATTTTGTTCATTGTTGAAGGCCTTACAGTGACCCATTGTTGTTTAATTCTACGTCATTAAGAGGGATGTCTCATTGGCAATCATACCACCTCTTCTTATTATTTTTACACAAGACCAGTTTTATGGTTACTTGAATCCTACCATTGCAATACAAACTTTCTATTAGTTTTGACCATAATCCTGATCCCTCTCTGTAACTGCCAATATAGTTAAGACTGAAAGAAGTTTAGTTCAGTCTTATCTATTATATTACTGTGGATTAATTTATTTTCGTGGATACAAATGTTCGATGATTGAAGAAAAATTGTAATTTCATGGAGATTTGATTTCTTGGTTTTACCTAAGCTTCCATATAGACCAATAGAAAATGTGTGCTTTATTGGACATTCAAATTCAAGGTTTACCTATAACCACGAAATCCACGAAAATTGGTATCTTAGGAATAATATTGAATCCACACCATGTGAATTTAACTTTTCTGATGTTTATAGCTACATTGTACTTTAATATGTAAATATATATGTACTCGGATATGTAAATATATATGTACTCGGATGTGCGATGGGAACGCTGAAGGCTGAAGTGCGATGGTCTTCGCAGAAGTGCGATGGTCTGTTCGCTGAAGTGCGATGGTCTGTTTGCTGAAGTGCGATGGTCTATAAATGTCATTAGTTACAGTTTCATACTAAATGAGAGATTGTTTTCTTTAAATTTGCTGCATGGGGACATATAACAGTTTATCTTAACGTTATCTCAGCTCTCAGCTCTCATGGGTTCCACGTTTACCGTAATATCATAATACGGAAAGTCTCTCTGCGGACCCATATGTAGTTAGAGAATTCGAAGTTCCATAGTACGTAAAAAAACGGAACTTCTGTAGATTTCGAAAAAGGATCTAGATTATCTAAATTTCCCCTGTCTACTAATCATTTCCCTTTTCTGGTAGTATTAAAATCTGTTTACAAGTTGTATTCATGTCGAATACTAGTATGCAAAAACATTCCATATTTTCTCCAGTTGCAGTAAATACCACTGACGGTGATAAGTTTATAAGGCCCTAATTATATTGCATTTTAAACAGCTATCGCATTTTCAGTCATTGAAATTAGCACTGGTTTTTATAGAAAGTAACCTTTGTATGTAGCGTCTTGAATAATTGTATGAACGTTGGCTTATTTTTGTCCAAAGTAAACTTCAACGTTACAATTAGAACTGGAAATATTTATCATGACTATTTAATTAAACGGGTTAATATTTTTGATGATTTACTTAATAAACATGAAAAGCTGCTTTTGACAAACAAATTGACTTTTTCATCGACATCGAAAATATAGTTTATGTAATCCATCGCACCATACCATCCAAACAATGTGATAAAACAGTTCAGAAATATTTTAGGGAACAGTAGAGTTTGTAACGTATTTGCAGTACTGTTGAACAGAAGATTTAACACACAAATAGTTTATTCATTTCATCATTGAAATGTGGGATTATTATACAAAATACAAATGGTTTATGAACTATTATATGTAAACCAGGAATTGTTTTGCTTTTTTTGTACATGTTCATGGTGGTTCCTTGGATTTCGGTATTTTTGTTATTTTACTTTTCAATATTTCGCCGTGAAAAAAGATTAAGACCCCTTCTTACGAAATTCAAAAATTTAAGACGAAAGACCTTAGAAAGAACTATTGCACAAAATTTAATATAAATACATTATACATTTTTTGTATTTAAGCTAAAATTGCCATAAGATAATTAAGTACACAATCCTTTACGCAATCAACCTTTCAATTTTCGATTGTTTATAGTATGAGAGTTCTTCTTTCGCAGGTGTGCTTGGGCGGGGCTTGAAAGTTTATTCGAGTTCGAAGGTTTGAATTGACCAATGACAACGATCGTTCCGTTATGAGTTTATCTAAAAAGTTTGTTTGACTGATTATGTCGCACGAACTTTCGCTAAGCTTGGTCGCAGTTAAGTGTACAATAGTATTTCAATCAGAACGATGGCGGACGGTAATTATAATAGGTTGTCGAATATAACTACGGTAAGTTGTGCAATAAATCTATTATTAAGTGTTAAAAAAAGCACAAACAAAGTTTTTTAAGATATTCCTTACATTTTAAATTACGAAAATGTTTTATTTTAAAGAGAACATTTCGTTTCTATTGCTTGGTTTTACCGTATTACCAAAGACTTCTGCCATACGCAAAGTTGCCCACACATATATCCTATTATTATTTTTACACAAGACCAGTTTTATGGTTACTTGAATCCTACCATTGCAATACAAACTTTCTATTAGTTTGGACCATAATCCTTATCCTTTTCTGCAACCGCCAATATAGTTAAGACTGAAAGAAGTTTAGTTCAGTCTTATCTATTATATTACTGTGGATTAATTTATTTTCGTGGATACAAATGTTCGATGATTGAAAAAAATTTTAATTTCATGGAGATTTGATTTCGTGGTTTTGCCTAAGCTCCATACAGACCAATAGAAAATATGTGCTTTATTGGACATTCAAATTCAAGGTTTACCTATAACCACGAAATCCACGAAAATTGGTATCCCGGGCGGGTGTGTGTGTGTGGGGGCCTTCAATAAAACATAAATCGCTTTCTGGTCTATAAACCTTGCTGAAAGTATCACGGCAACAAATCATTTACATGTACTTCTATCATTAAATCAAATCAAACTAAATTTTCAAGTTTTACTGAGATGCTGGACGCTTTAACCACTACACCACAGTTATCCTATTTAGGGATCGATACACATTATGATTCCTGGTAGTCAGACTGCTGTGTGTATCCTCTCTGTGTAGTGACTTCACCGCAAATTTTCTAAATGTAGTTAGTTTTCGGTGTGTATGTGTTATGGAAGTTACTTTGTTTGTGGAAAACATAAAACGACGCAATTGCAATTTCTACTTTATTTACCTTCAAATGTTAATTTTTTTGTTATTATTGTAGCTCAGTGGTATTATTTATCCTTTACACGCACTGGAAATACAGGTAGTGATTTTCTGGGCATTTGTCAAATGTAGTGACTTTTCGGGGTAGGTTTATATGTGTGTGTGTGTGTGGGGGGTACTTTAACACTAGCCAAATTTGCAAACCTAACCCTTAATTAAAAATGGTTCCCTATACTCGAAACAAATGAATGCCCGATGAGAGCTACAAAAAGGAACAGCGTGGTCTATAAACGAAGATGTGCTATTAATAAATTGGTGGATACTTGATTTCATCGTGTCAAAATAAATATCCCCCATAAATGTCAATGGATTTTTAGTCGTTTCATTTCCTCCACTTTTTAAAGGTATATGTACGTGAATTCAGCATGCTTAAGATATTTACTCTGGACCTTACGCAATCAAGAGCCCATCTAAAAATCGATCATTTTCATGGTGTTGGGAAAGGCATAATACTTTTCCTTCTTTTACCTCTTCTGAAACTTCACGTCCTATTGGTTTTGAAAGCAGACAGCATGGCATACATCTTACAGGATTTTGCATCGATCCCCTCAAGAATTTTCGCCAGGGAAGGAGAGGTTTGGGGTGGCACTTCAATAACACATAAATCGCTTTCTGGTCTATAAATCTTGATGAAAGTATTACGGCAACAAACCATTTACATAAAATTGAGAATGGAAATGGGGAATATGTCAAAGAGACAACAACCCGACCAAAGAGCAGACAACAGCCGAAGGCCACCAATGGGTCTTCAACGCAGCGAGAAAATCCCGCACCCGGAGGTGGTCCTCAGCTGGCCCCTCAATAAAATTGTGTACTAGTTCAGTGAAAATGGACGTGACACTAAACTCCAAAACATATAAATGAACTAAAAATTAAAAAAACATACAAGACTAACAAAGGCCAGAGGCTCCTGATTTGGGACAGGCGCAAAAATGCGGCGGGGTTAAACATGTTTTATGAGATCTCAACCCTCCCCCTATACCTCTAGCCAATGTAGAATAAAGAAACACATAGCAATACGCACAGTAAAATTCAGTTCAAAAGAAGTCATGTACAAATGTCATTAAATCAAATCAAACTAAAAACTCCGATCCATGAATTCATTTTCTGAAAACAAGAGACGTTTTGTCATGAAAAGCGCCACTATTTGATTGACATCTTTTATTCATGAAAAGTACAGTTAAGTTTAACCTTTGACATGTGTCATCGCCCATTAATGTTACAAATCATTTATAGCCACTCCTTACTCATTAATTCGTAAAAGGCGTGCTATATATATATATAACTTATTCTTAACGACGAGTAAGCGAGTTCCGATAGATCTGAATTTTAATCAGAACGATGGCGGACAGTAAAACACAAACAACTGCGGGAAGTTTTCTTAGATATTCTTTACATTTTGAACTACGAAAATGTTTTATTTTAAAGAGAATATTTCGTTTCTATTGCTTGGTTTTGTCGTATTGCCAAAGACTTCTGCCATACGATCAAAGTTGACCACACATATATACATACCTATATTTGAGTCAATAATAATAATAGTAATACAAATATTTTGTAGTGAGAAAATATTTTACATACTTCGCTGGCCTTTAAAATGAAGCTATTTCAAGTTAA
This sequence comes from Mytilus coruscus, assembly GCA_017311375.1. NCBI lineage: Eukaryota > Metazoa > Mollusca > Bivalvia > Mytilida > Mytilidae > Mytilus > Mytilus coruscus. Next base: position 38,554 of record JAASAO010002754.1, read on the forward strand.
ACTAGACAAAGTGACGCAAAAAGAAATATCCACATTACCGCTTGCTCAACATGGAAGCGGGGTAACAGGAGACTTTATTTGTACAAGTACAAATAAAGCAAAAATTTATTTGTGTACCTGTTGTTTGTACAATAGTTAGTTGATTGCAGGATAAAACGTTATGCACCTCTTATACTCCAAAAATGACAAAGTTCAACTATCTCCCAAAAGAGCAAATATTAATAAAAATCAAAACCCTGACCACATGCACACCTTCATTATATGTACAAACAGACAGCAAAGTGAAAACTTCCTAGCATTCAAACTGTAGAAGTTAAGCGGAATAACTATATACTCATAATAGGACGGACGGACGGAAGGACGGAAAGACGGAAGGACGGAAGGACAGAAGGACGGACGGACAGGGGTAAAACAATATGCCCCCCAAGTTTTAGTTGCGGGGGCATAAAAAAGATGTATTACAGATGAAGATCGATGAACCCACGATGCCTTTTATAGCATACTATATGGGTATTACTCGTTGTTGAAGGCTGTACGGTGACATCATGCAGTTGTTTACATCTAGGTCCTTTGTTTACGGTTAAACGTTTCGTCATCGGCAGTCGTACAGCATGTCAAAATTTTCTTTTTTAATGCACATCATCATGCCTTTATTTCTGTCCTTTTAAAATTTTATTTGACAAATTAACAAACAACTCTGTATTTCTGACCGTATTTCATTTTTTGTAGAAAGTTTTGCATCGCTTGTTGACATCAGGAGGTGCTCTCAGACACGCCCGCGTTCCAATATCGTCAAAATAGTTTTTCATGCGTTAAAAACTGCACACTGTTAAATAGCCGAGCCACCTTAAGGGTAGTGTTGAGAACTCGCAAACAATGTTTAACCCCGCAACATTCTTTATGTGCCTGTCCAAGGTCAGGAGCATGTAATAGTCCTATAATATATGAACTCGGGGGCATTATTTTCTATTTCTGTATATTTCTGATATTTTCTTTTTACTTATTTTGCTATTTTTCTTTTTTATTTACTTTTTTTTACTATCAATGTGTTTGCATTAAAAAAAAATGAAAATATCGGCATGAAAACGTTAAATAATGAAAATATAATGCGAAGGCATATATTATAGGACTAGAGCATGTAATTAAGTGGTGGTCGTTGGTTGTTGTCTGTCATGTTAGCATTGTATCTTATTTTAGCATACATTACGCCGTTGGGTTTCGCGATTGAATTGTTTCATATATTGTCATGTCGGGACCTCTACAGCTTACTATACGGTATGAGTTTGGTCATTGTTGAAGGCCGTACAGTGCCCTATAATTGCATAAATCGACGTCTATTAGTCTCTGTGACTAGTTGTTTTATTAGCAAACATACCACATCTTCTTATTTCTATAATGTTTTGGTATGTATATGATGGTGAGGTACAAGTCGAGTTCGTGTTTCGAATGACCTACTTTTCACAAAGTTACAGCTCTTGGGGTTATAAAAATGACATGAAAATAGTTCTCAAGATAGAAGTAAAAATCTTGCCAAGACAAGACAAAAGAGTAATAGGATGGTAATTCTGTGGCTCGGTATTACTACCTTTGTTCTTAAAGATAGGTATGACATTTCATATCCTTGTTGTAAATGCATGTACTAGAACCGTAACATTGCATACTACAATAGTATTTGTGTTGAAAGTTTGATTGCAGACCGATATTAAAATATAGATATCTGATTTCGTTATGCTCATTTCAATGTAAAAAAATAGTTTTTTGTTACAAAATCAGGAATTGTTATAGTTGTTCACAGTTACTTCTTGTTGTTTTTTTTTTTTTTTTTTTTCTTCATTATAAACATATTTTGAAAAGTGCTAAATATATCCAATGCAGATTTTGAAGGTTGGCAGGTGTTACCAACTCAAGTCTTCTCGGAAAACTAAAATTGGAGCAAAACTAACCCATTAGTCAATCTTGGAATGTTATAGTTGTTATAAGGTGAGTTAACGTTCATTACATTAACATTTTTGAAAGTGAATCAAAATCCCTCATTACCTGATTTTTTTTTCTGATTCTTCTTTGCTGTGCTGTTACACAATTGTCCCTGGTCAGGGATGGGGTTTTAAGCAGTTGTTAACATTGTAAACCCGGTAATTTTCTCTATGTGCTTGACCAAAGACGGGAACCATTTATTTGCTGCTGTTAATCATTTCTGTTTTTCATCTATTGTTTTACACAAAAATTATGATTGGCCCATGTACGGAACCAGTAATTCGTTGCTGTCAACCATATGTTTTTCATCTTTTATTTTTCATGACACAAAAAATTAAAATACCACTTTAAAAATCATTGTAAATGTGTTGTCTCTGAAGTGTTTTCTTGAATTACCTTACAGTATTCAGTCCAAAATACATTTTCATCAGTCCAATCCTATTATTCTTTTAAAAAAATCATTCCCTTGTGTCGGACAATTGGACTATAACATTGAAACTAGGCCTCCCAAAATAAATTGAGCCAGCTGGACTATTTTTTTTTTAAATCCCGTTTTTAATCACTTAAAAATTTGAAACTTAAGGCAATCAAGGTAATCATTGGGGACATTCCGACAATGACTGACATGAAAAACTTCGTACTATCGATATGGACTGGGACTGGTTAATATATTATGTCCCAGATATGGATACCGTCAACTGTCATCAGTTCATACATTGATATTTCTGTCAACTGACAGTGCATCGTTTGAAGTGTAAATCACCAGCAGATTTACGAGTGCGCTTAGGTTAGACGTTACGCACGGTATTGGTACCACTGAGCGTTACACGACGTTCTCAATAAAACGAGGATGTTGACGTTGTTTTAGAGAACGATTCTTGAAAGCGTAAACGTTTTCATCTTCGTCCTTGAATGTAAAATTAACAAAAAAATAAAGGATAATCTTTTTGAAATTTTTTCACCTTCTCATGATTTTATGTCTCTTACCCAAGAACAAAAAGTAAAAGAAATACTTTAACCCCTCTATCATGGAACATGTTAAAATATTGGCTCCTTTATAAAACAGTCTTTAGAACTGAGGAAGAAGTCTTATATATGAAAATAAAGATACTATATGTGAAAAATGCCACTTAAAGTGACCATAGAATTTACATTCTTTAATAAGTATTCTTTTGCAGAGATTTCCAAAGTTGCTTCATTATATATATTTTTTTCAAGCCGGTGTTGGCATTTATAAATGCAAACATTGCTGATATCCAAATTTCCATAGAATTAAAATCATATATTTAAAACTAGTGCAACATTTGTATTTCTGTGTCAAAATTATACTCAACAGCAATGATTAGCACTGAATAACAAGTTGGTTTCTTGAATGTATGTAACATGATTTAAAATCTTTTGAATTTTATTTAGCGTCTTTCATTTTCAAAATACTGAATGTTTTGAATCTTTAAAACTAATAGGATACTATGAGTAAAACAAATGCAGGAAAAATTTGACACTACCTCTGTATTCTTAGGACGAGCGTGCTTCCAAAATATCACAATGAATGTCTTCGTTTATAAACTTTGATGTCTTATTTTCTTAAGAGCCAATCTGCCAGAAAACCATGCAAAACCGTCCGAATGTCACTTTGCCAAATGAGTTCATATTTGGCACATTGGTGCACCTTAGTAATGTAAATAACCACACAAATTTTTTGGGAAAATATTGAACCGATCTGGATTTTTTAGGTGCCATCTTTCAACAGATGAAATTGCTCGAAAACAGCAAAATAAGCCTTTTTGGCATATTTCCTGGTTTAAATAAAAAATATGGCAACAATAATAATTTTTGATAGTTGTTCCTCATAATACATCACTTTAAGTGTAAGAATGCAAAGAAATAACAATGCTGTCTATTAAGTGTATGTATAATCTAACCGTATCAATATGTCTCATTTAGCTTCATGTCCAAAATGGCTGATTTTGGTCATCTTTCAGAGTCAAAATACTCCAACACCCGTTTATTATTGTAATACAACATATCTTATCGCAAAGTATAACTATATATACCCAATCAAAAAATATCAAGCTCGGCAAATAATGTTGGTGTCTGGTATATGCCACAACAAAATGGGGTAGCCTGCATATTCAAATTTTCTCAATTTTGCAATCTAATTTGTAAAATCTGACATATGATAGGATATGGACTTATAAATAAGTATAACAACAAATGGAAAAGAATAATTAATGTTTCATTTAATACATTAAAAAATAATCATACATAAATACAAATTATTCATTATAAATCTAGAGGCTCCCAGGAGCTGAAATAGCTCGTATTGACAAATTGTGCACCTAAAACATGTAAAACGATAAAAACACATATTTCTAAAGCAATAAATTTAAAATAAGAAGTTAAACAATTCAGAATAAGTTCAGACTAAAAAAGTTTCTTCTGACCACTTTTGCAATTTATTCTTATAATATATT
>JAASAO010001444.1:0-42843 GCA_017311375.1 Mytilus coruscus
ATGTGGTTTTGAGGCAAAATATTTGATTATTTTAATGATGAATTTTTAACTTATTTTGTTCGGTACTTATTCTCTATCTACAAACACTGGAGACGTCTCCCAAATTTGCCAATTACGATTCGACTATAATTATCTCGAGAGTAACAGATACAGCAATAGTGATAATGTGATAAGGAATTTTCAAAATAACTATTTGCAGGAATTGAAATTTTACCTTTATTGACAAAATTCGTACAGGCACTCGACTGACTACTGGACTTAACCCGCCCCTTCCCCTTTTTCTCTTGTTTGATTGAATTAGAATGTATTTATAACGTTAAAATTGATTTGGAATCTTTTTTGTGGTTAGGTTAAAATACATATTCTATGAAAACTGAAAAGTTAAGGTCAGTTTCGCATTTTCAAATCGAAATATGTATGTGAATTCAAATAGTAATATCTAGGACAATCCAACGTTTCTCTCCATTGACCTGTTGATATGGATAAAAATAATGGAAAGATTCAGCAGAATTTCAATAAACTTAAATGAAAACAATCATAAAACTATACAATTTTTCTCTGATAGCGAAGCAACATTTGAGTCGCCTTATTTATTTATTTTTTAAAGAATTTAGATTTTTTGAATTTATGAATTTTAGCCAGAAAATATGGTTGTAAACACACGTTACTCTTTCCACTTGTCCGTACCCTTTTCATATCTCTATTTCTGAAATACTAAACCCAATCCGGTTTCTTTCTGTTCATGTTAGTAATTCTGTATTACAGGAGCGGATCCATAATTCAAGTTCATCGGGTTTGAGGAATATGAATGTTTCTAGCGTTTCTATTTTTAGTAACTTTTGTCCAAATTTATGCAAGAAAAAAAGGAGGATTTTTTATCTCCGGAACCTACCTTTGGATTCGGCAATATATGGAACAATTTCAACCATACGGATAATCAAAAACAATGCACACCAATTTTCAGAATGCAAGCAGATCTACAAGTATATGCTCACATTACTTTTAGTATTGTGTTAACAGAGTATTCTTTGATCGATAAGGTTCATGTTGATTTACACTATCAACTTAATTCATGTTTTACAGGTGGTTATAGATAACGAAAAGAATATCTGTCATATTCATTCCGGATTTCTGGGCCATGATAATGACGCTTTCGCGTACAAGCAGATGAAGCGTATAGGTCCTGGACTTGATTTTGACTTTCCTGCCAACGGTTTCATCCTTGCTGAGAGTATTGATCCGAATACAAGACCTCTCGTGACGCCTTACAAAGCCAATGAAATAGCTAGACAGCTTCGCAATGAAAAAAGGAGACGAAAATTTAACAGAATGCACAAGAAGAGGAGGGTGTTTTTTGAGCATGTTATAAAGGAGATTAAAACATTCTGGGTTATCGGAGCAGTTTACTACCACTCAAGATGGGAACTCTCGTGTATAGTTGAGTTGTGTGCTGGACTTGCAAAGAGAAGGGCTGAATTTATAAATGATCTTAATTAAGAACAAGATGTTCCTACGGCTGCAGAATAAGGTCATGCAAGATTTTTTTTATTTCGTTCTTATAAGATAAAATTGTCAAGATTTAAAAACCTTTTCAGTCCATTTTTCAAATTACAGTCCTTGCGGTAAATTAAGATTGGTCGAGTCCTTTTCATTTTTTTTATACCAAGTCGTATAGGTGAGTGATCAGAAAAGACTTAAACAGACTCAACTGATATAAATTACAGCAAGGACTGTGATCTGAAAATTGGACTGTAAAAACTGAAAAATCTAAACAAATTTTTTTTCTCAGTCATTTAACATGTTTAAGACTTTTCAGTTCGAGTTGGCCGTTTCAGTTTAAATATTGGTAACTAGTTGGAAGTTTTACGTCGTCACTACGAAAATATCTTTGTGCATCAAGTTTAATTTGAATAAACGAGTATACTAACTTAAACGTTTGTCTCATGATTATATGACTTGAAACCCAATAATTGTTAGATACATCGAGGAAAAAGGATATACTGAACAATAATGATATATTATCTATAAAAAAATTTTAAAAAAAATTATGACGCAGAAAAGAAAATGAACTTAAAAACCAACTTAAAATGTCAAAGGTCAGGGTCATCACTTACGGAATTCTGCGCACCAATTTCAGTTGATCACAAGAAAGTCAAATATCGTTGGTAATACTCGGTAGTTTGCCTGCAGACCATGCAATCTTACCGTGTACTACAGATAAAAAGTTACAAATAATTTACTCAGTGGATGTAACAGGGGTGGGGGTCTGTGGTTGGATCCTATTTTTTTTTCGGAAAATTAGAAAAATTACGTGAAAATTACGGAAAAGTAGACAACAATGGTTTTTTTCTTTTATTCTGGAACCCCTCTTTTTGAAATGTCTGGATCCGCTCCTGTTACTAATCTACCACTTTAGAACCACGGTTTTGCTATATATTCAAGTTTGTTGTAGTCTGGATTATCATGAAGCAGATATAGTCTGATAGCTACCCGAATTAAAACAATAGAAATTGAACTCTCCTTTAGAAAATGATAGAAATGTATGTCGTATATTTACAATTGGATAAAATTTTCTAAAAATTTTTTAAATACTTTTAATTATGATTTCTTGTTATTGATGTATTACTCTTGATTTGAAAATACTGTTTTCCTTTGATTGAAAGAAATATGCATTTGTCAAAAACTAATACAAAAGGTAATTTCAGAGCTAGGTAAGTCTTTACTTTGGGACCTCCTTTGAGCATATACACGGTTTTTCACCAAATCAAATTTTTTTTGTCGACAAGTCGACCTGTTCTTTTCCGCGATAGCATTCTTTTTTTCAGAGTAATTACATTTCCCAAGCGATGCTTCGAAGGGTAATAGACACAATATACTACCTTCAATCCCTCTGCCTGTCCGTCGGTCCGTCCGTTCGTAACACCCTTGTTGACACTTTTGAATCTGCATCCTTCAAGGGATTCTAAACATGGCAAATTTATCACACCGTGATATGTTTTTTTTTTTTTCACTTGCCATAATGAACTTTCCAGGTAAACATTTTCAAACTGCTTTTCTTGATAGATTATTTTTAATGGCACACACGACACAGATCATTCATTTTAAAAAAGAAAAGCTGAGTTATCAATAAGACAAAACAAATCATGTTTGGTATTCTTACAAGTATTAACAAAAACCCTTAATGGCAATCAAATAAAATAACCCCCCAAAACGATCTGATAATCAAATAATCCGGGTATTTTAATATGCCTAAATATTAGAAAAACATTACAACCTACATGTATTTATTTACCTAAATTACTGAACTTGTGTCCTTAATCTTTGATCAACTTTATCCTTTTAGAATAAATATGTTCAAAAACTCTTTTTCCCGTATACATGGTAAACTCTTTAAACGCAGCACGCCATATTGACAAATTAGTTGAAAAGATTAGAACTAAATAGAGAAAGGGAGACAAACACAATTTTACAACGGACAAGTTTAGGTGTATTACGTACGTCAAAATATACGATTTTTGTTTAATTTACAAGTTTAATGGTCAAAGGGAGATAACAATAATCATTTTTTGAAATGTTAAGGTATATTACGATTAAGTACGTCAAAAACCTAAAATTCTGTAATACGCCCTACGGCTCATTTGAAACGTGAAATAAAACTCACTAATTAATCTAAATATAAGCCGTAGCAATCATTATCCAGTTACAAAAGAAATATCACTAAATGCATGAAGCAAGACACAAATGAATTGCTACGGTGTTTGAAAATACAAGCCACTTTGTAAGTAATTTATTTTCAACTTATATTTTATGAAAGAGGGATGCTATGTTTTTTTTTTTTTTTATTTTTTCGTGACATTTTCATCGCGGAAAAGCAGATTATTTTTCCACAGTTTTTTTTACGAGCTGTTCAGAATTATTGTTTTCACTTTTGAATGACATTTCTTTTCAAACATAGAACTTAGTCAGAATTAAATATCATACTCCCCTAAACCAACTAACCAACCAAACCCTATCATAAAGCACGTGGCTGTTTTTCTAAAGAAATTAAAATATTTGGTCATTTGATCATTTGATAGAGTAAAAGGTATAGGTATCTATATATGTAATAAATTCAGAACTGACACGAATAGAGAACGAAATCTTGACACATCTACATATAACGCGAAAAACGAATATCCATAGGTCAATGTATTGATTTCCAATACAGTGTGACTCATTAAGATTTTCAAAATCCTACATACGAATGTGTTAAATCTGGTTTGTTTGATTAGGGTTATGAAGAGTTTTGCATTATCCAATTCATCTCAAATATTGTTTCTTTAATTTTATTTAAGCGATAAATTAGCAAAATTTCACATTATTTGTTTCGAACGTTAAAATGTGCGTCCACGACGATTTTTTGTAATTCAGTCTAAAAACAGAGGACAGGATTGTTTATGTCTTTATCCACATCACACGATAACTATCAAACGAATTAAATGTTTAAGTAAATTATGGTTTGGTTTGCATTTTAATCAAGGAAAATAACCCCTTACACTAGTCATTATTTTATGCCTTGAAGCAAATTTCATTGAAACTTGGTATCGTTTGGGTTGATTCTGTAAAAAAAAGACCTGTCGTTCTGAAAAAAAAAATAACTCCACATAGGTATATAAGGGCCTGGATTTAGGTTCTGAACTGACAATTCTGATGTATCACCAAATATAAATGAAATGCAGCAGACTAAACGTCTGTTCACGTTAAAATCTAGGGGCTTGTTTTATTGGTCTCTTCTGTACATCTCCAGAATGTCTTCCGGTGAAGAGTCCAAAACAATGAATCTGGACATCTTCTGGGGATATTCTGTAGAAGAAGCAATAAAACAAAAATTCAATTTGCCGTCGAATAAAGGAAAATTTGTTTTATGTTGGATGACATAAATGAAGTTTACGATGATTATTAGAAAATTATGATACGTCAGTTCCAATTCGGTAGACATGACTTTTATAGTGTGCTCTTTTTTTTGCATTTGATGTTATTATACAATAAGTGTAAAAACAAAGAATATTGTTTGGAAGAAATTGCTGCGTTCGTGACATTTTTTCTTTATGCTTTTCTAACTCAATTTTGCTAAACAAATCCGGCTTAAAGCCCCGACCATTTGATTTTCAGGAATTACATTAACTGTTCAAGAGTTTGTCAATGTTTGTCTGGTATATGATCGAAAAGGAAATCTTGTCTATCAATTCTTTTTAAAGTAACCAAACTGGATTACTTTTGTTTAAAGCAAAGATATCGCACAGTCCTCAAAATCATTTTTCCCTGGTGGTCCTTGACGAAAATTTGCTAGTCCTAACTATTATTTCTATTGCAAAATTTCAATGGTCAAATCCTTTGGACCACCACTTTTCGAAAACCTAAATTGTACATGTAGGTACATGTATACAAAGTATACAAGGTCCTGGCGTTTCTCAGACTGTTTACGACTTAATCTGTTGCAGTTGGTTGTGTACTGATTGATACTTCAGTCTGGGAGAACAAGTTTTATTTCATTGTTAGTTGTAATAAGCTTTGAACAAAATACCAGTAACTGAAATTACTTTTATTTCGGTGCTTTGTGTCTATTGTCTAAATGTTAGTTGTTGTTTTTTTTTTTTTTTTTTTGTACCGATCTTTTGAGTTAATCTAATTGCAACTGACCTTTACAGTTTGTTCTTATGTTGTACTGTTACAACACTGTCCCAGTTTAGGGGAGGGTTGAGCGCTCACAAACATGTTTAATTCTGCCATGTTCTTTATGTGCCTGTTCTAAGTCAGAAGCCTTTAGTTCAGTGGTTGTCGTTGGTTCATGTCTGTCGATTTATATTTGATTTTTTGTAAACCATTTGTTATATATAATTAGGCAGATAATTTTTGTTTGTTTGAATTGTTTCACATTTATTATGTCGGGGCCTTTTATAGCCGACTATATGATATGGGTTTTTTGTCATTGTTGAAGGCCGTACGGTTGCCTATAATTGCTTACATCCACTTCATTTGAACTCCGATGGATAGTTGCCTCATTGGCAATCATATCACATCTCCTTATTTTTAATTATAAACTCGTGTTTTCATAAACATACATGAAATATTTTTACTGGACGTTCAAAATACGCAACCAACAATCAATCAATTAAAACTTGTTGTAACAGGAGCAATTCTGCTGGAGATTCGAGGATGCGGATTACAGCTTGTTCTGTTTGTGAACTGATTTAAACGGAGACGATGGATTCCAAATGTAAAAGCGCTATCTAAATATATAATTTATTCAGCAAGTACAGCTTTTATCATGAAATGAAATCAAAATGTAAATAACTTCAATTTTACCCGTATTAAGAAGGCATATGACAGATGCACTAACCTTAGAGAGATATTTGGAAATGCACAGCTTTCCTAAGTTGGACTCTTTTTTTTTCATTTGATAAAATTTTATTTACAAATATATATTTACAATAAAAAGTGAAAAGGATAAAACCCAAATTCACTTAACATGATAAACATTGTTCATACCAATTGCTTGTTGATAAAATAATAAATTACAGTTTGATGTCGTAATTAGTTCAAAAAGTTAGTTCAAATATAACATGTATTCTTTACACACACCAAAACTGAAAATCAAGAGTTAACCCTTCTTATCATAACAATAAAATGTTCATCGGCATAGTGTTAAAAGTTTTTCAAAATAATATTTTGATTTGTGATCCATTATATTGTAAAACGGGGTTTCTATATAAAAAGTATTTTTCAAACAGATCTAAGCTGTTTTTCATTGCATAATAAAAAAGCGCATATTCCGAGTACTTTTGAAGTGTATATTTAAAAAGCCTTGTGCAATCGATATGTTTATTTTCAAATACTTTTACTTGTCTAGTTTTATAAATTGAAAGTCGTGCTACACCTAACATAAAATTTATCCAATAAAAGTTGAAAGGCAAGTCTTTTTGTTTTGTAAATGGCCAACCCAATAAAATCAATTGTGTGTAGTCAGGTATGTCTATTATGTGTGGCGATGTGCTATTTATAAGATTATTTTGTAACATATCTGACAAAAGTACATGGAGACCTTGAACTGTGTCACACCTTAAAAACAGGTGTTCTAAATTCTCACTCATTAAACCGCATAGGAGACAAGTATCACTGTCAGTCTTATTGATTTTGTATAGTTTTTCTATCGTAAAAATACTGTTCATTGCGAGTCGATAATTTAAACAATGAATATCAGGCGCCAGAACAGGAAGGTGAACTATCGAGTTCCTTAAGTTGGACTCTTTTTTTTCCATTTATATTAATAGTCAGACAATTCCACATAATAATTCCAAACCAATATATTTCATATAAGAAATATATAAGTTTTTCAAAGAAGGTTATAAATGATTTGCGACGATGCAAATACTAAACTTTAGAATATAAATAAATATCTTTAACAAATGAATTCAAAATACCAAGATCTATTCAATTTAACAAATATGTACTGATTAAGCACTATTTCAATTATAGAATAAAGGAATATGAGATTTGGAGTTTAAACAAGGGAGATAACAAGAACATAATAATCCTGTCTGCCACATAGTGTTATGTAAGGGGAAAACCATTTTATATCTTTTTTTAATTTTTTTGGTTGGGGTGGATTGGGGGACAGGATGATTTTAAGTATGAACCTGGTAAGAGATGAAAAATAGGCATGATTAGCGACAGATTAAAATGAATAATAAATCCGCAAAAAATCCTTATGTCCCCCTCACCTCTCCAGAATATTAAACCCAGCTGGCAAATTTGGTTGTTTTTACGTTGAAAAGACGTCTTTAGTGGGACGTCAGAATGACGTCTTTTTTACGTTGAATTTGAAAGGTGAAATGACGTCTTTTTTGTGACGTCTTTTCAACGTCTTTAAAGTGATGTCTCTTCGACGTCTGTTTGGTGACGTCTTTTCAACGTCTTTTTTGTGATGTCTTTTCAACTTCTATTTTTTTTGTGGTCTCATATTCTCTTTGCGACCTTTATGTCAGTGCCTTTATCGTTGTGACCTCTTTTTGCATTTTTATAATAAATTCTAAGGACTTTATATCATGTATTTCTTGCGTTGCTTATTGATGTGTATAAATTTGATCAAGATCCATCAATGCATACTGCAGAAGTTATAACACACCATAGAAGAAGTGTACACATGGACAAACATGAAGAATCAAAGAAAGGGCATCCACCATAGCCAGCTTCATACAACATAATCATCCAAGGAAACAAAATATCAGAATTATAAGATTTTGCTGAACGTAAATGTAATTGTTTTCGAGATAATTGTTAATGACCTCTGTAGTCTATTCCTAATAACTGGGATCAAGTAAGTCCCTGGATTGAAAATCTGTAAATCTATTCCATGCAAATACAAATTTTTGTTCCAGTCCTCCAAGTTGTTTCAAAGATGACGTGAAAAAAAGTTCAAGGACAAATTAAGACCTTGGCAGATGCATTATAATGACAATTAAAGAACCTTAGTGAGCATGCTCACATACCTCACGTCCCCACATTGTCACTGGAGAATTAAAATAACTGTAAGAAAAAAAATTGATTCATAATTTCCTGTCGATATGCACATCTACATAGTATGTCCTTATTATGTACAAAGTTTCATGAAATTCTGTTGTGTGGTTTGAGAGGAGTTGCGATGACAAACTGTTGCAGTAGTATATTGGGCAAATAAGTTCAAAGGGGCGTAACTCAAGGAAAAAAAATTGAATCGTAATTTCCTGTCGATATACACATCTACGTAGTATGTCCTTATTATCTGAAAAGGTTTCATGAAATTCTGTTGTGTGGTTTGAGAGAAGTTGCGATGACAAAAGGTTGCAGTAGTATATTGGGCAAATAAGTTCAAAGGGGCGTAACTCCTGGATAAAAATTGAATCGTAATTTCCTGTTGATATGCACATCTACGTAGTATGTCCTTATTATCTGAAAAGGTTTCATGAAATTCTGTTGTCCGGTTTGAGAGGAGTTGCGATGACAAACTGTTGCAGTAGTACATTGAAGTAAATAAGTTCAAAGGGCGTAACTCCTAGAAAAAAAATTGAATCGTAATTTCCTGTCGATATGCACAACTACATAGTATGTCCTTATTATCTAAAAGGTTTCGTGAAATTCTGTTGTGTGGTTTGAGAGGAGTTGCGATGACAAGAAACAGGACTGACGGACTGACGGATAGACAGACGGACGGACAGGTCAAAAACATTATACCCTCCGCAACTTGTTGCAAGGGGTATAATAACCCAAACTGCCTTTCAGGCCAGATGAACTAAAAGATATTGGTCAAGTGTAATGAAATTTATCAATGATTTTTATATGAAGTAATTAATGGATCTTAAGTCAATTTGAAAGAAATAAAAAAAAAGAATGGAATATATTTTATTTCTCTCTTTCCCCTCCCCCAATCTGTCTGGGGCATATTTAAGAGTCCTGGCAATACAATCAGTTACTTCTTTCTCTGTCCCATTGAAGGCTCTGGTTGCAACGTCTGTAAAAAAAAAAACAGAAATTTAACAATGTACATACAGTTCCGATTATTTAGGATATATTTTGGATAGCGCTTCCGTTGTCAACACTTCTTTCAATATACTGTGACCTTGCCTTGTGGCATTTGAGTATTTCTTTCCAATCTTTTAAGCCACAAGCATACCAGAGGAAGGTCAATCCAAAATAGTGTGGGAATAACATAAAAATTATCATTATCGTAAACTAGTAAATTATAAACATTATAATTCCCTGTTGTGACTTTGGTCTGAAACTCTGATGAAATTTCTTTATAGAAATACTCTGTAATCCATCATACAATATTTATTCAGGCTTTGAAATAAGAACCGAAAGAGTAATTATGCTAATAGTACAATTTTTGAATATTTCTGTGACCATTACACTAAATTATAGCACTACATTTTAATTTGTACTAACTGATCAAGAAATAAGAGCAAATACATACGATATCAGTGAAATATTTACCTTAATAATAATAATGCAGTTATAACTTATCATAAAGCACTTGAATGGCAGACTAAGCGAGTGCCTACTCATCTGGTGCATACTGTTGACAGTGCAAACGTTAAGTAAAGACAGTTTTGTTGACAATAAGGAACTTTTTTTCTAAGTAATTCATTTAAACTCTATGCCAAAATAAAGCATCTTTAATATGAAAAGACATTCTTACAGAAAGTATAATAATTGACAGTCAGTATTATAATAATAAGATTAATGTTGTGTTTACCATTAACTGCGATAGTAGCCACGGTTGAAGACATAGTGCACCCCCTTCCGGTCATTCCACCATAGTCTTCAACCTAGACAAGTATTTTTGCATAGTCAATTATAAACACAATATAATTCTATAATTAATAGAAAGATACAAAATCTTATAGCGTTTTAGAGATCTAAATGGTTATACGGAAAATTCATGGCTGAATGGTGTCAAAGGGAACATGATGGAGTATAACTTTTATAACCAATCATAATTAATAGTCGTCCCCTTACTGTTATTGTCCGTGTATTCTTATATTTATTCAGCTTATCGTCCCTACAGTGATGTCCTACTAAGGCTGTCATACCGTAAAAACGTTTATCATACAGCTGACATTCTATTAAGTATTATACCTGCATTGATACATTTATTAATGCATGTCCTTTAGACAAAGGATCACTAAGCGACGTCATGTTTGTTATGTGCCTCTGCCGTTTAAACTACCTTTTTAAAAGGAAGAGGTAGAAGAGAGCCAGAAGATCTTCCGAATGCAAAAAAAAAAAAAAAAAAAAAAACAGAAATGGACCTCTTCTGGCTCACTTCCGAAGAACAAAAAAAAAACACTTTCTAGGTGTACTCTTCCTAACCACTTTACCTGAATAAACCATGCGTTGCCTGTCACGTGATTTACCTGGCGCGTAAATAAATGAGTGGGGTATCAATCAGGGTGCCATTTATCTATACCTTTATAATCCAGGAAAATAAGATAGTGAGCTGCATATCATAAAAAACCATGTATGAATAATAAGAAAATAGTTAATAATAAATAAAAATCACAAAAGCCAAATACAACAGATATGAACATACAACAACCACTGTACTACAGGCTCCTGACTTGGGACAGGCACATAAAGAATGCGGCGGAGTTAAACATGTTTGTAAGCGCTAAAAACATCCCTAACCTGGGACAGTGGTGTAACAGCACAATATAAGAACAAACTGTAAAAATCAGTTGAAATTAGCTGAACTCGCAAGATCGATACAAAAAAAGCAACAAAAATAAATTAAAAAAAAAAAAAAAAAAAAATTAAACATCAGACACAAAGCACTAAAAAATTAGTAGTTGCAGTTACTGAAAATACGAGTTCAAAGCCAATTACAACGAATAAATAAATCGCGTTCTCAAGACTAAAGAATAAATCAGTACACATCGAACGGTTTTATTGTAAAGACGTTTTTCAAAACATTCTGAGAAACACACGACCTTGTGCAATGCCAAACTATACGTTACAGTATTGAAAGGATGAAGGATCATGATATCTAATAACTGTTTATATATAGCAATATATTGAGTTACGTTTCATTTTTAAAAAAAAAAAAAAATGCTAATGTCGATAATAAATATTTAAAGATTTTACAACAATGTTAAATTAATAACATTAAAGAATAAGATCATTTAAAGGATCCCTTAGTTTACATGAATCGTGTCTAAATTTATGGGCTTTTGAACACCATCACCGTGAAATCCCGTTCATGATTATAATTCTACAGCTGAACTTTCAAACCAAATGAACGTATGTATGAAAGAATTTGGTAAAGGTTTTGATTAATTTGTAGCATAGAAATTCAAAACACGACTACTGACACGAGCATAGCGTACTGTATTTGTGAAATACTGTAAATTCAGAAATTATGCGTGCATTTATTATTGCGATTTATGAAGAATGGACAATAATGCTAGATTAATTATTGCGATTTCAGGAAATTCTGCATACAGATGCATATATCAGATATCAGAATGCGAGTTCTAATTATTGCGATACTAACCCAGTCGCACTATTCGCATTAATAAAAACCTCGCAATAATTTCTGAATTTACAGTATATCCACCTTATTAAGGAGCAAAAGGTTCAACGCAGCTAAAAAAAAAGAAAATGGAAAATTAACATTCAGGAACGAAAAATAGTCTCTTTTGTCATACATTTTAGTATAAAGTTTCTCATGTGAAACTTAAATATCCAAATATAGAAAAGGACAATTCATGCTGTCTGTATTAGATTTATATCTAGTCGGTTAGTTCTTTGAGGAAAGTGTCGATGTAAATTTAAAAAAATAGAGATTATTTAAACGAAATATCAGCAAGGTAATGGTAAGTTTTTTTGGAATTATCAATTAAATGAAATTTAGACAGATCTTTACTGACTTTGGCCCTTAACTGTGATTTATAACTACACGGGAGCAAGTCTGCTATTTAAGGAGAGCAATCGGTGCCCATAGCAAAAAATAACAACCTGTCGATAAACTATTGCAGAAACGTACAAAGATATTGTCGAGAATAAAATTAACACTTTGAATCATCTCATCACAGCAAATAAATCTACAATAAGATTTTTCAACGGACTTTTTCAATTAAATAAGAGAAAGTGGGTTTGATAAGATTGTGTGGTAGTGTAGTGTACAGAGTCGAAAAATCATAATTGTAAACCGAATTGAACCGTCCATTAAAAGCACGTTATGTATTCTAAACATCCATTGAGGTTTTGACACTCTAAAAGTAGTGGTAATGACATGATTATTTACTATTTGACTTTTTGTCAAGCACACGGCCTTGCATGTAGATAAATGTATATTTCATTTCTATAAGTATACTTTGCCAAAATCGTCAGTTGCCCCTGAGAGCCGATATTTGTTTTTTCTCGCGAGATAAATAGTAAAATTTATTTAGATTTATTGCCTAATGTCCAGTTGCAAATATTGCAGGCATGTTCAGGACGAGAACAAATTAACAAAAATTTACTATAGCTAATAGTTCACGTCTTGTTACACAGTACTGACGTTCAGCTTTACTAAAGGACTAAGTCTTACTATAATAGGCTATGACATGTTCTTTATTGTCATCTCCTATTTGTGACAAGACTGCTCCATACCTGTACCACTGGCGTCTGTATCTAAAATAAACTCTTTCTCTAGGGATGGGTATACTAATATAGGACTCTTGGTAAGCGCGTTTTTCAAGGTATGTAAAGCTGTTTCTCAATCTTGGGTCCATTTGAAATGGTGTTCTTCTCTGTGAGACGATGAAAAGGTTTGGCTATTTTAGAAAAGTCCTGGATAAACTTTCTATAATATGAATTAGTACCCAGAAAAGCTCTTACCTCTTTGACATTTTTGGGGGTTCGCCAGTTTTGAACGGCATCAATTTTTGAAGGGTCTGGTGAAATACCAGTACTGCTCACCACATGTCCTAAGAATTTTACTTCTTGTTGAAAAAAATGACACTTCTTGGAGGATATTTTGAGTCCTGCATTATACAGTCGATCAAAAACACTTTGTAACCTAATTACATGTTCATCAAACGTTTGGGAAAATACAATAATGTCGTCATCAAGGTAAACAATACATGTTTCCCATTGGAGGCCTGCTAAAACACTCTCCATCAACCGTTCAAAAGTAGCACCAGCAGTTGAAAGACAAAAGGCATACATTTTTTGTACGGTTGAATTGGAATAGTCCCTTGGATGTGACAAAAGCTGTTTTTGGGGCATCAATAGGGTCTATAGCGCAATGATAATATCTGCTGACTAAATAAAAAGTACTAAACCAGGTATTTCCTCTAAGAGCATCTAAAGAATCGTCTATTCTGGGTAGCGGGTAAGAATCCCGTACAGTTATCTGGTTAATTTTCCTTAGGTCGCAACACAGTCTCAACGAGAAGTCGACTTTGCGAACAAGGGGGCTACTCCAGGGAGATTTACTAGGACCAATTATCCCGTGGCCTAACATTTTCTGTATTTCGTTTTCCACTTCCTTTTTTGGGCCATTGGAAGTCGCCTAGGGGCTTGCTTGATAGGCCGTGCATTATTTGTGTCAATTATGCTTGATAATATTGGTCAGACCTATGTCATATTTAGAAGTAGAAAATACCTTTTTGTTTCTATTCATTAATTCTTGTACAATTTGGTACTGATCTGGGGTCAACTGGTCATTACATCTGTTCAGCATATCCTCAAACAAGGAAATATAAGGAGGGTGGTCATCTCCTTGTTCAAAAAATATATTTTGATCTGGTATTGATTCAGCTGTTGCTGATAAGGTATTTTTAAATATGGTTTGGGGTTGGTCACTCACATTGATGACTCTGAGGAGTATTCCCTGTTGTTCAGTAGTACAAAGGGACTTGGCAACTAACACCCCTTTATTTTGAAGGGATTCAGTAGTTGAATTAATTACAATAGTAGTACCTTTCAATGTGTTTTGTACTGGTTTGCCCTGAATTATCATTTCTGACTTTGCAGGTATGGTAATATCTTTATCAACTGTTATTCTAAACAAGTTTGGTAATTGGCTCTCTTACTTATATATCACAGTTTGGTCATTTATAATAATGGTTTGATTATTGATGTCAAGGATGCAATGGTTCTTTGACATAAAGTCATATCCGAGTACTGCTGGTATTTCTATGTCTGCTATTACCATGTTTTGGTAGATTAACTGGTCATTTAATTTCAAAGGAACTAATAAGCTACTTAAAGATTCACAGGACTACCATTTGCATACGGAGAGTGCAATGATACGGGACCAAACGTTTTTGGATATAATTGGGTAATTTATAAAAAATAGAAGCATGAATGATACTCGTGGTAGATCCTGTGTCAATTAAACAATGTACATCTTGGTTATGTATGTCAACAGTAATGAATAAACCTTCATGACTGTTGTCTTTCATTTGAAATAAAATGGGTCTTTTCTCAATTTCTGGACCTCCAGCTGAAAGATGACCCCCTCTTTCAGCTTCTAACAGTTTCCCTGGTTGGATGTGTTATCTCCCTTGCCCCTAAAATCGAGGTCAAATTTATTATCTTTAATTTCATTCAATGTATTGTTTTGGTCAAATAATCTTTTTCTACTCTCTTTTGCTCTGTGAGCCAATTTTGGCAATAATAATAAGTGATAGGGTTTCTTTTAAAAGAATTTGATTTTTCACTGGTACCCTGTTCCTGAGCTTGGTATCTTATAGCGGGTTTTTTTTTATTGGTATTGAAGGCTTCAAACCTAAGTGCCATATCAAGTGCTTCATCAATGATATCTTTGTCTGCTTGGCATATAGCCCATTCAAGTTCATGGTCATTTAATGATTCACGGAACATTTTGTAGCCTATACTATCACGTACATCGGCTGGTGCTGTTAGGTATGCTAACCTTATAAGGCGCTTAATATCTTGAGCGAGCTCTGGTAATGATTCACCTTTATTTCTAATGCGAGCATCGAGTTGAGATCTGTACATCACGGTCTGGTTCTCAGGAGCAAATCTCTTTGTCAGAGTAGTTATAAGTTGATTATAAGATAGGGTATTATCAATTTTTATACCACCCAAAGCAGCTAAAGCTATACCTTGCATACAAGAAATCAGTTTGAGTGTTTTATGTTTTCTGACCACTGGTTAAGTTTAGTAACTGTCTCAAAATGGACTAGGTAATCTGCCCAGTCAGTGCGGCCATCATATTGGTTAGGTTTGGTGTAACCTATATTTTCATGGTTTTGGTTTGATTTAGTTGTTGTATTTGTGTCTCTCCTAGTTTGGTCTATTGATATTGGTATTGGGACAAATGAGCTATGGCTAGCATTTCTATTCTGTACAACAGTGTCGGTTTGAATCCCAATACTGCTATTGGTATTAATTGGTATGTTCTGAGGAGAGGGTTGGTTGGTGTGATAACTATTCTGCTGGGACACAGTTATCACTGGATTGTCTCTTTGTGTGACCTCAGAGTGGGTTTTATTATTTATGTTTATGAGTAGCCCCTCCATTCTTTCAAAACTCTCCTTTGTGTCTTTTTGGTGATTTTCTGAGGATACCCTACTAGAATGTTCTGATTCCCCATTGCTTTATTTGGGAACTCATATTGATATATATAAAACTTTTAACACTGAGGAAGGCCATTTGTTGAGCCGAAATATTTGCAATTATTGTATAATTTATATCATCTGTTCAGTTTTTCCATCTTTGTGCGATGATATTCAACACTTTTTCGTGTTTTGTTTTCCATCTATTTATCGGTATTGTTACACAATCTTTTAGACTCGTATAATTTTCCCTGTTTGTGTAGTATTGTCAATTTTGATGATCCAATACCTATTAAGTTTACTGGTTGGTAGATTCTTATAGACTCTATATATATATCACAAACAACATTTTCCAAAAGACCTTTTAAAGCTTACTATACACTTAAGGTTTTGCTCATTGTTGAAGGCCGTTACTTGACCTGTAGTTGTTACCTTCTATGTCATTTTGTCTCTGATGGAAAGTTGTCTCTTTGGCAATCATACCACATCCTCTTATTTTTATGAACAATTATACTAATTTGCTTGGTTTGCAGATTCTACAAACTTTTAGAAATTAAATTCACTACATTTTTAAACCAGAACACGACTGATGGTGTAAAGTTGTGTCCCATAAAAAATGCTTCATGCATATTTAATAGTTTTGAAAGTTACTAAAAATCTATAAATCTTTGAATACGAATGGTTTTGATAAACCTCAAACCTTCTTGACCATTTTCTAAAAAGTTACTTTGTTTCTTTGAAATAAATGGTTCAGATTTAGTGCTTGACATTGCTACCTCCATATTATATTTAGTACACTCTCTGATGCAGTATTAAAGGAAGATTTCTGACCTACATGCATTTTTAATTGACACTGCAGGAAAAAATGACAAGGATAGGAGCGATTACCATTGGCCAACATATTATCCCAACCTCTATCATGATTAACGGTGACAGGATGAATACTATAAACGTGTGCATTCAAAACAACATGTAAAAGAGACTTAAAATACTATATATTATATATTTACATCGATGTCGTTGAGTTGCTGTCTGATTGACATTCTCCGCACTTCTCTTTTAATCATAATAAAAAATATTACAGTTCAAACTAAAAGTCAGCGATATCAATTTTTGTACATGTATCCTCTTGGAATCAAACAATAAGTGGAAGCAATTAGATCCATAAATACTACCAAAATACTAAATACAAAGAAGACCAAAGATTGAGTAACACAAAAATCTCAATGAAAACCAGGTAAAACTTGGTTGCAACGATTTCATTTCGTATTCCACTGAAGACATTTTCAACATGATAATAGAGACAAATAGTCCTGGACCTCGTCACATTTTTTTTTACTTATCTTGAATAACGGTAAATGAATCTTTAATCTGTAATAATTGAATAGCTCATGATAATCAAGAGAGCATTTGTATATTGAAAAAAAATATTTCTCCAAAGCTATGTAAATGTTTCAAATTTTATATATATAAGTTTATGTTATTCTATGGACAGATTTGAAAGTAGCTTTACAATGCATACTCAATTGTGGATGTACAACCAGGTTACAATAGTATCTATAAGCTAATTGTATGTTCTACTGGTATTCATATTCTTGTGTGAGATTCATCTGTAAAGGCCAAATTGTTATGTTCCAATGTTCCATAAGATGGCGGTGCTCCATTTTCAAAAGGTTTGTTCAGTTTAGAATATCGTCCGATATTGTAGTCGATTATATCGCCGTTTTTTATCGATCCAATCATCGATGGTTGTTCTTCCTTGTATAGGTTGCCTTCCTTGTCAACAGTAAATTCTTCTTTTTTTTCTTCTTCTTTTATATCCTTTAGAATACATTACTATTATCAATATAAGTAAATACGTTTCTGGAGATCTCTTAATTGTTGTAGCTTTACATTTCAGTAGCTAATAATTTGTGCGCCACATTTATGACTTCTTTTAATTACATTTTGAATTTGATAAACATTTTACCTGCCTTTTGACCCAGTTACTGTGTCATTTTATAACTAATTTAATATACAGTATTCAGGAGGTATAAAGCTGACTTACGAAAATAGATTTAGGGCTTGAAATCATTTGAATAATAATAGTGAACCTTGACTGTAGAGTGAATTATTCAGGTTATGCTGTCCCGAAAATTGTTTAGATAAAGCAGAATTTAGTGGGTGTATGATGCCTACTTTTTAGAATATATGTTGCTCTCATGAATCTGACGTGTAAACATGTTTCAAGGTTCTACTACTTAAATGCGGGTGTTTGTTATGGTTTCTCAGTTATCACTCTCGTATATATATATATTGTAACGGAAATTCATAAAAACAAGACTATATCAAGCCCTTGTCTATCCACTATGCTCTGTTCCTTATAGGCATTATCATTTTGATGCTAAAACACATACAGTGTTTGCCTTCCTATCGTTTTATCTCGAATAGTCTCCGAAGAAAATGTTCAAGAAAAATTATTTATATTAAGAGATGCATGCTAAATTTTTATGTTCGCTTTACTTTCGAATTGCAGAACTCGAATTTAACAAAATGTCATCGATGTTTTTATTTTTTGCGACTATGAATATCTAAATGACAATTTTCAACAGTTGATAACAAGGTTAACGTCATGGTTTAGACTCACAAAACTTTCAGCGTCAGAAGAGAAAAGATCGGCTTACGCGCATTGAACATATATATGTATCGTCCGGGTTGGTTTTATTCATTGCTTCACATCACGGTGCGAAACTATTAATTTCATTTGTTATTCACGCCATCTTTAAATTATCACCTAACAAATTTGTTCCGATTAGTTGCCGTATAATGTGGCTAAAATTCAATTGCCATTAATGAGATATAGAATTTGGAAGATATCAAATTACAGTATGGGTATTCAAGATGCAGTCAAAAATTTTGCGTCATGCTGGCTTAATTCATGATACAGCAAACACTCCGTAACTTTGTAGAAAGGTTTAACTTGTTTAAGTCTTACCTCTGGATCCTGAAAGTCTATATAACACCTTAAACAATGACGGAAAGAAGATGGCAGGCAGCAGAAAATTCTGTCAAACAATGGAATCAGATATTTTGGGTCAACGTCTGATTTTCTTGTGAAACCTATTTAAATAAATTGGTTAATGAACCTATACGTGTGTCTGAAACCATTCATCACATAATTGGTTTTTAGATACTGTGTTTTGACAGAACTTCTCCGCGTATCTCATTTTTTTATTACCACGAAATGATAATTTTGTATACTATTTATTTATTTCCTTTTATTCAAACTATAACATATTGCTACAAATATGTTATAAAATTGAAGATTTTTCCACATTTCTTAAAAATGATTTTCATTAATGAGTCACATAATATGTGCATACCCACACCAATATTATAGCTTTTATACATGAGAGGAAACATGATTAAGTCAATGATTACAACTGTATCACTAAAGGAAAACTATTTCATACTGGTACTCTTTATTTGGATCAAACAACATCAATGTACAAATACACACCCGTGACTGCGCTGACTATCATCCCTATGACAACAACTGTGGCAGCTCCTATCGACGGGTACCATAAATATGATACTTTATATAAATCTGATATTCCTGACCTATAAGATAAAAAAGAAAATCTGTTTCTGAAAAAAATGTTTAAATTTTAACCAAGTCAGTAGAAAATGTAGAAATCCAAGGTAATTAAAAAAGGTAAGTTAATAATAGCTGATAAAACCAAACCAAAATAGTACTGAAGTTCAAGAGTTTCCTCCATCAATTATCGATTTGACAGTCGTAAATGCAGTTTTGCTGGAGACGAGTAAACGGATATTTGCGACCGTCAGATCAAACTGACGGTGGCAACTCTCCAACTACAGTGCTGTTATGCCGATTCTATTGCATTACATAAAGAAACACTACGTTAGAGCTTCAAAACAATGTACAAATTTGAAATAGAAAAAAAAAATCGCGAAACTTCAACGTGACTTCAAACAAATGAGAACTTTCAACGTGAAGGTCATAACGTTACTTCTGCGATTCAAATTTGGATAAAATCACATTAAAACGGCGTTTCTGATGTAGGTGTTGTTTCATTTTCGATAATATAGTAGTTATCATACATTTGTTGATCCTACCAATTCGAAATTGCACGTTACTCCTTAGTTACGACATGCCAACTGTGGATATGATGGTAACTTTTAGCCAAAGAACAAAAATACATAAAAATAGCACTAGAATGACTTGGTACAGGCATTTTCAGACTAGATCTCCTTATTTTTATAAACTTGGTTTACTGACACCAAAGATTGTCATTTATCTTACACGTAGTTAAGGTAGGAATTAATTAGTATAGCATGGAAAGAGCACGGTAAGAACATTCTTACCAAATATCTCTTGCAGTGCATCGATTTAAATGTTGCTGGATTTTTTTTTAATTTGCTCATAATTGCGACGAATTTTAAGGAATAGTTTTTCAGAATCAAGTTAAATTATACACTTAAAAACAACAACACTTTCTGGAATAATAAATAAAAACAGAAAGGCTTACGCGCAGTAATGAATATTTAATGCACTTTTAGGACGATGAGAAGTTTACAATATAATTTCGTCCGTCAATTTCGTATCAGACTATAAAACGTGAGGTCAAGGTGTCATTCTTACAACCAGCCACTTAGGGAACACATAGAAACGTATCTCATAATGAGGAAAAGTATGGAATATTGCCATACGTGCCTTTAATTTCATCTCAACAATCAGATCAAGCAAGACTGCGTATTTATACATCACGAACATTGAGACAAGTATCCCTTGGAAGGAGTTTTATTGCCGTAATGTCTGATATTTGTGGTTTTTTTTTCAAATTACAGAGCAAACTCCTTTCGCGTGAATAATTATACCTTAAAATGGATCTGTAACTATAAGCCGATGTTTTTAAACCGTGTTGTGATGATTTTAATTTTGAAAACAGACGTGTATGTGACACATTTTTGATTTTTAAACTGTTATTATCACCACGCTTTGCACTTTTTTTTTGTATTCGTGTATGTTGTCTTATCATTGTTTTTGCTTTTGGCCATGTTATTTTCTGTTTTTATTCGAGTTAAGGTTTTTGATTGTCTATAATAATTGATAATGTCTCCCTCTGTTATCGGCTGGAGTATAAAACATATTTTAAAGAGAAATAGAAATTTTCTAACCACTCCACAACAGTATATAAAACCTACGATTCATCTGGCATCACGGTAGTAGTCATTTCGGTAGAAGTGACGTAGGAGCTCGTGCTGTTATCTATTTGGTTGTAAATATAACATAGTGACGTGTTTGTTGGGAGATTCGTTTTTCCTCCAACGCTGTAGGCACCGATACTGATCCACATTGGGAGTACAAAACCTAAAATACTCCCAATTACTGCTCCCTGTAAAAGTAATATTATGTGTAAGAAGTAACATCTGCCTTGCTTTTAGAAGTTGTACAGACAGAATCGATTATAAAATAACCCACCTACATTGTAAATACAAGATGATCGAGATAAAGCCGCAATAAAATAAAATCATCATAGATACCAATATGAAAATCTTGTCGGCTATAAAAAAGACTCTTCAGTGACGCTTTAATCAAAATATTGAAAAGGCCAAATAAAGTACGAAGTTGAAGAGCATTGAAGGCCCCAAAACATGTATCGAGAAAATTGTCAATTTAGATGTATACGATCTGAGGTGTGCGTACAAAAGTTTTTTTTCGAGGATTTTTAGTGCTTAAAAGTACTATTACACATGTTATACGTGAACGAGGAAGGCTTTTCAAACTGTAACGGTTTGTTTCCCCCTAAGTATGCAATACGTTTGATTTACGTTGGCCTTTGGGTGTGTACGGATAACGTTAATATCGCTTGTTTTCTCAAATTTCATGATATTGTTAAATCATTCACATCGGTGCCATATTTTGTTTTGTTTTAAAATGGTTCATATCGGATACAGCAAGCTGACAAATGCCTTACAGCAGGGTACCTGTAAAGTGCGAAACGAAATAGAAACAGAACGAAACAAAACAAAACGAAACGAAACGAAACGAAACGAAACGAAATACAGCAAAACGAAACAAAATGAAACGAAATAAATATTTTTTTTTTTATTTTTCTACATAAATCTCTGCCAAATGTCTTATAATACAATATGTTTGTGTGTTGCAAAGTTTGCATGCATCTGTATTTCATTGTTTTAGTTGGAACAAATCAAATGAAACCGGCAGACGGGCGAAGGTTTATTTTCAGGGGAGGAGGGGAGGGTCACACCTACCGGTGCTTACTGCCTAAGTGTTAAGTTTTCACACGTCGTTTTGAATGATAAAAGTTTTTACGGTAACATATTACCCTAGAAAGAAAAGGGGTGGTACACCTGAGATAAATGATATATATGCGACTATATTTCAGAACTGGGATAATGAGGATACGCACGTGGGTCTCAATCTAGATTTGGGGTTCTATGACTAAATGAAGGTATACACAGACGTGCCGCTGAAATAGGTTCCCCCTTTATATTTAAATTATATTAATGGCATACACTGAATTTCACTGAGGTCAAATATCAATGGGTCAGTAATTTTCATCCTCCGAATTATAATAGATGTTTGTTTAAATGCTGTTTTATATTTTTTATTCAAATTAAGATATCAAAACTTGTACTTGGATGGAGAGTCTCATTAGCAATCATAACACATCTTCTTATTTATATTGTATAATATGTGATTATACTGAGAAAACTATGAATGGGTCATGATTTTGCCATCGGAAACATATTAAGTGTCGTGATTTTTTCTGAAGGTTTTAATTTATGAAATTTGGGTGTTTCCCAGCTGCACTACTGTACCGAAAAATCCCATGTTTAGATCGACCCCTACTCCCCGTGATTGAGAAATAACCTTCATTAAATGAGAGTGGCATGAAAGATTTTATTTTTTTATCATTAAATTTTGCGGATTTATATGGGACATCAATAGATATGATCGTGCCACTTATAACCCCCTCTCTTCCTTTTTGCCCTTCCACCCAGGAAATTTACCTTCACGTACTGCTGCACCCAAGTTAAACACAGAATGAAAATAAATAATTGAATTTGACCTTATAAAAAAATCTATGATTTCACCCCAAAAATAATGAGAATTAAAGATTTTGATGCAACCCCCCCCCGCCGAAATTATAATGGTCGCCTCATAAAATAATCAGGTTTGACAATACATTAACATATGATGTCATGAAATGTAAGCTGTTGAGTGCCAGTCTGTTTTTTCAGGTTTTTATTTTATCATACCCTAAATAAAGGCAACAGTAGTAAAATTATCCGAATTTAACTTGACACAAGTTTGAGCTTTCTAAAAAGCTATGGACTGCTTCGCTCTATCCTAATTTAAGGTAATATGTGTGCATGTGGTTGTTGATTTAGTATTGGAAATATGGTATTTTTAGATATTGATTGATATAAAATGGATGTGTTAGACTTGGAATATCAGTTTTTGTATATATATTATTTTCCGCGCGAAAACAATTATCACGTGATATTCGTATCACCGACGATTTACCATAAAGCTTGCAATGCGAAGCAATAACATATAATTGTAAACAGCAATGAATAATCAGTTTCAGTGAAAATGATGTTGTTCTACTTTAAGAGTGTGCGTTATACACCCATGCTTTTAAAATTTTGTTCACTTTACTTGTTGAAAATTAAAACATTTACAACTTTGACAACTAGACACGACTCTGGAGGTGTGCCTAGATTGACAGAAGTTATAAAATACAGATAATGCATTTTTGTAAACATTGTATAGGAACATTGTTTAGCAAAACAAATCGTGCATATTGCAGATTAACAAAGCAAATAAATACGTATAAATAATTGATATTTCAATATTGAATTTCAATGTGCAATATATATGTGCATAATAAAACGAACATGAATTATGACAGTTGATCGGAACTGAAATACACATAGTTAATTTTCTGGCATTTGTTGTCTTATCCTGAGACGAGAATAGTCTGTAATTCTTTATCTCATTTAAGCCAATAGCTGTTGCTGTATCTCAGTCGCATCATAAAGCAACCAATCAGAATCTATATGTGATAAGTAATTATTTCAAGATAGCGTGTATGTCGACTGAAACTAATAGCTCCGCACCGTGATGCGAAGCAATAAATCCAATAAAATTTTACTTAGGCAAACATGTGACAAAAAGGAATTTGCATAGAATTACAAAACACGTACCCGAAATCTGACAGTCTGACAAAAAGGCTACCCGAAAACTGCTTTCAAGACCATTACAGACCCGAAAGACCAATGCCAAACGAAATTTCTTGAAATGTACTCACAAAAATGCCCATAATTTTCCTCACATAAACAAACTGTAGTTATCTCCTAACCCTCCCAGTTCACCCGAGAGGACATCCATCACTCGTAACCAACGTAGGTTTACACATCCATACCTAGACCTGACAGCGATTGATTGATTAATTGTTGGTTGCTTAACGTCCAGTGGCAAATATTTCATGCATATTCAGGACGAGAACAAGTTAACAATAAATACAATAGATAGGTTCTGTAATAGATTAAGGGATTAAGGTCGGAGAAATTTAGACTGCCACGGGAAATGAGGGTCTATTGGATAGGGACAGAAATTTAGCCTTGCAACAGGTCACCTACGGACCCTTCGAAGAGTTGTTGCAAGGGTTCTTAACGTGCAAAGAGCGTGGCACTCTCTTTACACGAGGCATCGGATTTAACGTCCCCATTCTGACAGGACGTGGCTGCAAATTTGTACATCCCGCACAGCCAAATGGACCCCACTCTTTGGCGAGGGTTTTACTGCCGGTCGGAGGAAGACCAATGGTGACCATACTTCTATTCCCCAGTCACCCTTGGGGGACCTGACAGCGAAATAAAGCGTTAATAATGATCTATTATTAATGCTTTCGTTCGATATGGGTGACTCGCGGCTTAACGTCAGCCCGGGAGCAAATATTTCATGTTCACGACAACAAATAAACCAACATTACGATGCGTAATGTTCTTTACATGTAAAAAATAGCCGAATGTAAACCTGCTCACACAAAAACAGTCCACAGAAAACATTCTAACTACTGAATCATATCCCGATAATCCCACTTTTCGGACCCATATATATCAGTTCACACTGCCTTTCCCTATATTGGTACATATAAAGACATTGAGCGGGACATTTAAGTTGAAATTGTAGAAACAAAATATCTATTTCGTTTCATTTCGTTTCGTTTTGCTGTATTTCGTTTCGTTTTGCGCTATTTCGTTTCGTTTCTTTTCGTTTCGTTTCGTTTTGTTTTGTTTTGTTCCGTTTCGTTTCTATTTCGTTTCGCACTTTACAGGTACCCGTTACAGCAACATGTCTGTCAAATATTTATCAACCAAAGGTCGACTTAATACATCTTCTAAGTATCAAAATAAATCATTTAATTTGTTCACATAGAGCCTCGATGATCAGGCACGCGTCAACTGACTCAAGATCTCGTTCAAAATGAATGAAAAGTACAAGTTATTTGCTATTCAGATCGACCTCTGGTATTTTGAATGTACTAGGTTGCGGTCTCAATGACGTATTCCCCACATCTAATAAAAAACGGACCATTAAATACTCACGATCCAGTTGGCCCATGGAAAGAAGGCTCCAAGAACAAATATTCCTAACAATGGACCCGATGCAGCTCCAGTAAAACTCAATGAAGCCTGAAATTAAAAACAGATACATTGTCAAAATGTTTTAATATTCTTTTATTTTATTTTTTTTATCCAATTAATTTGGTACTGTTTCACGCTCTCTGTATATCAGGGACACTTGCCACCTCTCATATTGCTAGACTGCTTTGGGATATCTTTTTCGGAGCATTCCCCCTGTACGGCCGACTACAAATGATCAATTACTGAATATACCCTTAGATACTGCAAGATATAGTGGCCGTAGTATAATAAGCGATCAAATCTTTGCGAATATCTATGGTTGAAACTGTACACTTACGTGGTACATGTCTCTTGATAGATTTCACAAATATCATAGGTTTTCTCTTTGTCGGCTATATTTCAGACGTTTAGTTTAATAATTTACTTGAAAAATTACGAAGAAAAGTTTAAACTTTAAAATAAAAAAGAAAGAAAAAAAAAACAATCATCAAACAATCTCCTTGATTATCCGTAGTAGATCAAACTAAATATATTACAGGAAAAAAGGTAGGAATCGTTGTTTTCTATTCTAAAATGTATGTATGTAGCTGTTCCTTTAACCTTGATTTTTCAACAATATAAAAACCATAGTAAACCTTAAAAGTATTTTACAAAATGGTCTATAAACTAAAGAAAAAGTTCTAAATCAAAATGTAAAATACCTGTAATACTGTTCCTCCCAGATTCATTGCCATGAAGGCCATACCTATACCACATCCTCCATAAAACACCACTATCAAATTGTATAAAGGGTATCAATTAATATTGTATAATTTTCATTGTCAAGATTCCATATCAAAATAACATCTTTAACTCACATGTACTATAATTTAAGTGAAAGTATTTATTTTCTTCCTTAAGACTGTATGTACATGTACACACGTTTTCAACTTTCCTTGATACTCTGGCTTTTCGCATGCCAATTCATCTTAAATATTTGCTAAAATGTTCCAAAATTTTTAAATATTTCTGTTTTAACAGTTTAATTCAGTTACACTTCTAACAAAACATTACATTACGGAATATGTTATATAAACAATTTAAGATAAATTTGATATGAAAATAAAAAATCTTTTTTCGCGATTTAAAAAATAATAAAAGAAAATCAAATAATTTATGACAAAACCAAATATATGAGCCTAAACTTTTTTGTTTTAAAAAACGTAATCATTCATGAAGATATTATTTTGAATTTTAGTACCGAACACCTTCACGAACGTTTTCCGTAAACAAAAATAATTGGAAATTTATCGCCAGAATCCTTGTGCAATTGAATGAGTTTTGCAATTTTTTATTTTTCTTTTCAAAAAAAATCATTGATCAAATTTTCAGTTTTTGGGGGAAAAAAAATTGTACTACATGTGTATACATACCTAATATTCTTGTCACCCAAATTTTCTTATCTTCTGAAATATTTCCCCAGAATGGTTTTAAAATATCTTCCCACGTGACTGCAGCTAAACTGTTTAAACATGAGGACATCGTACTTAAAAAGAGAGAAAAGTTGTAATAAGTTGTAATTATTGATATTCAACGAAAAGGTTCGTTTTAAATTTTTAATCACAGAAAGAATGTACTATAAGATTATCCTTTTTCAAGTACTGAATACTTTTCATCAATTTCATTGCATTCACGTAATAGCATTTGCATTAGCATTTTTTTCACTGTTGAGGACTGAAAGGTAACCTGTGACAGTAGATGATCAGTTTAAGGTTCTTCACCGTTTGTTCATAGTTGAAGGCCGTACGGTGGCCTATATGTGCTAACATCTACGTCATTTGTCTCTGGTGGATAGTTGTCTCACTGGCAATCATACATCATCTTATCATTTTTATGCTTATACGGATAAAGTGTTCATTTATCACTGTATACAGGTGATATAATGTATAATAATATGTTAGTAAATGTTATTTTGTGTTTAACGTCGATAGCGTTATCAGCCAAAAGTTCATCACTGTTTTACTGTTGAATGTAATCATGGTTATGGTGTGACAATAGTAGAAAATCAGCAAAAAATGGGATCAGCGCATATTAAGTTACTTTACTTTTGTCAAATTGCTTACCTAAGTGCTCCGCTGAACAAACATGAAACAAATAGGCCGGGTAACCCAGGGTAAGCCAATGTTTTCATGACAAAAAGTGGTATTATCTGAAATTATAATAATTTAATTTATACAATCTATACTAGCATCCGGCGTTACAAAGACAATTACAATATTTTAATTGAAAATTTCTACACAATATGATTTATATTAAATTAACTATTATATACATGTATTCAATTTTATTGAACATTCGTGATCAATATTCTGCTAAAACGTATAACTACATAACATTTTCATATTTGTTTGCCTGTGAAAAGTATAATAACAAAAATACCTAACTCCGAGGAAAATTCAAAACGGAAAGTCCCTAATCAAATGGCAAAATCAAAAGCTCAAGCACGTCAAACGAATTGTTAATAACTGTCATATTCCTGACTTGGTACATGTACAGGCATTTTCTAGTGTAGGAAATGGTGGATAAAACCTGGTTTTATAGCTAGCTAAACCTCTCACTTATGACAGTCGCATAAAATTCTATTATATTGACAACGATGTGTGAACAAAACAAACAGACATAATAGGTAAAAATGTCAAACATTGTGTTATAATCTTAATCACTATAAAAACAAATATGTCAACAAGGAAAAACAAAAAGGCATATAGACAAAGCACATTAGCAAAAACGAAAGACAAGAATACAAAAATTTACCATAGCACAATAACACAATGACGGGATGTACAAGTACCGAGCAATGTCAAGGTTGTCTTGTTTTGGTGGTTTCAGTTAGAATTAGATAGTTTGTGTTCATATCTATTGATAAAAATCTTTTAATTACAATCAGGTTGTCAAAATTATTCTATTGATACCAACGTGATTTTTACCATTTTTACATTCTTGTACAAATCTTTTACTAACCTGATTTTCGTTGCCTACTTCTCCATTGGCCAGTGGATCACAGCCAATCACTCCATTATAATATGCAAACACAACAATCCCTGCTAAACACGTTACAACTAATAGTATCACAACACCAAGAATGTTTAACAACACAGCGCTGAAAATAGGAACAAGGGAGACTACTGAAATACGTACATCTATTCATAAGTTTGGCGTTCCATTAGTGAAGCGATAACTACTACCCTACCAGAGTACCTTAGATTAACCTGGTTTTGATGGGGTTCCTGTCTGTTAGTTGTTTTTTTTTTTTTCTTTTTGTCTTAATTTGTTATGTCTGTATTTTTCCGACTTCCGGTTTTTGGTTGTCCCTGGAAGTTTTTATTATGCAGAATTATATTTAGGATACAACAGTGTACTAATGAAGCCATCCATTCCCATCTAATTTCTAATCTTACATTGTTTATGTTGACAAGTGTCGTTCGGGAAATACTTTGGTCTTTCACGTATTTAGAAGACTTTTTAAGGCATTTTAGATCACAGGTCTGCATTGTAGGGTTCTTATATCAACTCAATTTTCAAACAGGTATTGACGTTAATCATCTTAATCACGTGTTATAGTGTGCTTTTTATTTGTCTTTGTATATTGTTAAGGTGCATCATCGGTATATATTTCCTCAAATCGAATTTACTTATTTTCAAGCTACAAGGCGTGCAAAACTTCCCAAATTTGCTAAGATTGTTCATGAAAAAACTCATTTTTGTTAGTAAAAAGAAATCTATGAGATATAAATTTGAAATAAAATAGAAGATAGGTTTTAAAATATGCTTTAAGAAAATAAAAAAGGGTATCCCGAACTTATTTTTTCCTGCTACACGTAAAAAATGAAACTTTCACTATCATTCCAGTATAAAAAAATTATTAAAAGTCCGAGTTATTTTCCCTTAAATGGTGAAGTTGAAAAATTGATTCTAAAAAACACATATTTGGTATTTGTTTAAACATTTTGGATTTTGTAATTATTCACTTTTTTTCTTTATAAAAATAAACATTCTTACACATAAATTGCAAATATGTCTCAAAATTTGCAGATTTAGGTAATTTAAAAGAACTAGACCGACTGTATACTGCTAGATGGCGGTAAACACTGAATCCTTTAACCTTTACTGTTTATTCCATTTTTAGTAGTATACTTTTGGCGCGGCTCGGTATTTATACACCCCGCCATTGTGTTATTGTGCTATGGTCATTTTTGTATTCTTGTCTTTCATTTTTGCTTATGTACGTTATTTAAACACTGTCTATATGCTATTTGTTTTCCTTTGTTGAAATAGTTATTTGTTTTAAAGTGTTAAGATTGTAACACAATGTTGACTGCTGTACCCCAATTTTTGACATTTTTACCTATTATGTGTCTTTATTTACCGCGCTGAAGTACGTCCATTATTAATTTTTCATTATTCAAAACTCAATAATGAATAATGAAATAGTTCATTATTCACTATTCAACGTTTAGTGATGAATAATGAATAATGAAATAGTTTATATTTCAGTATTCAAGTTGAAAAGTGAATAATGAAATAGAAAATTTATTTTTTGACTGTGACACGTTATCCCGTATTTCTGAATTCGTCATTTTGCTGTAATTTAACAAATATTCAAATTAATATAAGAAAAAAAATCAAAACACTCTTCGAAATTTGTATCTTTATTTATTTATTTAGTTTCGGAGGATAAACTAGTGGGTTTCCCCAACTATTTTTAACAGAAATTCCCTTTTTTAATGTTATGGACGACCTGAATACCAAAACATATAAAAAAAAAATTAAAATACTATACATTGGATTTTTAAATTTTAATGGACCTTTGCTATTTTTCATCCCCTGACTATAGATATAACTTGTCGATTGTGTCGCAATGACCATAAGAGGGATTACGGAGGACCTAAATGGCAAAATACGCGTGAACATTAAGAAATAGCCAATTTTGAATAATGGAATGTACTGCTGCGACCCTTCAGCCCCTAATTACAGAGATGCCTTATACGTCATTCGAAAGCTTATCGATAGAGGAACAAAATGTATATAATAAATATGTGCCGCAATGCCCATTAGAGGGGTTACGGACGACCTAAATGCCAAAATACGCGTGAACATTAAGAAATAGCCTATTTTGAATAATGGAAAAGATATTTTGAATAACGAATTGGACTGCTGCGACCCTTAGGTTGGTTACTTATTAACTTATTCATTATTCCTTACTTATTCTTTATTCCTTATTCCGTATTTGTTACCTATTCGTTACTAATTCATTATTCCTTATTCGTTACTTTTTTCTTTCCTAATAAGCTTTTTAAATGTTGCACCCCTTTTATGCTTTCTTTTCTTTTCTTAACTCTTGTTTAAGGAGGTAAAAATAACTAGTTAGCGCGTATGTAACAGTTTCAGAGCTCGACTGATACCCTATTACTTGTTCGCTACCTATTCGTTCCTTATTCGTTTTGATACGTTGCCCCTTTTTGATGCTTTCTTTTGTTTTCTTGTCTTTGGTGTTAGCTATGGGTTCGGTGAGTTGAAATTTCCTGTTAGAGCGGATGTCTCCGTCTTCGTGCTAGACTGATACCCTGTTACTTATTCGCTACTTATTTGTTCCTTATTCGATTTTTATACGTTGCACCTTTTTAATGCTTTATTTTCTTTCCTTTTCTCGTCTTTGGTGTTAGGTCTGTTTTTGCGGAGTTAGAATAAGCCCGTTAGCGCATATGTGTCTACGCTCGACTGATACCTTGTTACTTATTCGCTAGTGATTTGTTCATATATTGTTGTGAATGTAATGGAATTATATGCGACTGTCATGCAAATGAGAGGTTTAGGTAGCTACTAAACCAAGTTTAATCCACCATTTTCTGCATAATAAAATTCCTGTACCAAGTCAGGAATATGACAGTTGTTTTCCGTTCATTTGATGTGTTTGAGCTTTTGATTTTGCCATTTGATAAAGGACTTTCCGTTTTGAATTTTCCTTGGAGTTCGGTATTTTTGTTATTTTACTTTTTAAAACATACAGCTTAGCCTTTCAAAGTATAGATAGTGAGCAATATATCTGACCACTGATTTGTTTCAT
The DNA here is from genome assembly GCA_017311375.1 of Mytilus coruscus. Taxonomy (NCBI): domain Eukaryota; kingdom Metazoa; phylum Mollusca; class Bivalvia; order Mytilida; family Mytilidae; genus Mytilus; species Mytilus coruscus. The sequence continues at coordinate 31,873 of JAASAO010001444.1, forward strand.
ACCAAACAAAAAATATTATTATAAAACATACAGCTTAGCTTTTGCCAGAGTTGGTACTGAACAGTATCTCTGGACACTGGCCTGATTCACACCATATGTCGCTGTCCAACCTACCATACCACCAACAATTAATGACCAGAAGGAATGGCGCTGAGTGGGATCAGGATTAAAGCTGTAAAATAGTAATAATAAATTATGAAATCTAAATAATAAACCTAAAGTTAACAAAATTTAAGCAAATTATATATGTATGAAGTAATTTGTTTTTAAAATAATAGATAACTTTCGGGTTATTTTGACTAAAACATTTAAATTTCAGGCGCCTTTAATGAGTACATTTAACAATAGTGAAGACACGTTCATTGTTAAAATGCTCATCTGGTGCATTACTGTTAAAGTTATTAACACTGAGTTTAATCAGTGTATCCCTGCGCATCTAGGAAGTCACTGCATTATGCCAAGTATTTTTTCTGCTCTTAAAAACATCACAAATTCGAATTCCATAAATCGTCAACACTTACTCAAAGAAATCGATACGTCCCCACTTGTCGTTGATTGCCCACACGTCACCCATGCTTCCGACTTCTATCACACCCTATAGATACAAAACAACTCATGTTTAAACTTCATTTTCTTTATATGAAGCAATTTTAATTTTCAGAATTTGTCTTAATTGCTGATACAAAACCATTCATCTTTAGAATTGATCTCATTCATTATTCCGAATTTGATTGATTGATTGATTGTTGGTTGCTTAACGTCCAGTAGCAAATATTTCATGCATGTTCAGGACGAGAACAAATTAACAATATAAACAAAGTTTTTTTCAGAATTGTTGTTGCTGGTATACATATAAAATAAGGAGATGTGGTATGATAGCCAATAATACAACTATCCACCAGAGACCAAAATAACGTAGATATTGTAAATTCCAAATCGCCGTACGGCCTTCAATGATGAGCAAAACCCATATCAAATAGCCACCCCAACATAAAAAAAAAATCAAAAAAGGCAAACGAGAAAACCAATAGGCATTATTTATGTACAACAACGAAAAACAAATTTGACATACAGCAACAAACGATAATCACTGAATGATAGGCTCCTGACTTGGGACAGACACATAAGAATGTTGTATAAACAATTCTTTTTTCAGAATTTGTCTTTCTGATATTACGCCCTTTTTTTCTTCGGAACATGTATTTCTAATACAAAATGTATGATATAAAAATAAGACGCCGTGGTATAATTGCCAACTCTCAATCAGAGACCAATTTGCAAATGACGTAGAAGTTAACAACTAAAGATGACAATACGGCCTTCAAGGATGAGCAAAATTCATACTACATAGTAAGATATACAGGACCCCGAAATGACAAATGTAAAACAATTCGAATAGGCAAACTAACGGTCTCACTCATGTACAAAACAAAAACGAAAAACAAATATTATATACAGCATCAAACGACAACCACGGAGGCTCCTGATATATATAAAATGTGGCGGGGAATTCATGATTTCTGGCGCAAAACCATTCCACTAACCTGGTACAGTGGTGTAACAGTAAAACATAAGAACAAGCTACTTAGTATACAAATTAGTTGAAAGCGGTTTAGCTCATCAGATCGATATAAAGCACAAAGAAATTCTTACAACAACACAAAAGACACAAAATACAGATTGAAGATTATTTGCAATTACTGAAATCTAGTTCAAAGCCAATCGCAATGGCTTTAGTGTAAAAATATGATTAACAGTAAGATAAAAACATGACATTGTACAATGGTAAAATATATATATCGACAGACTGGAGGTCCCTGAATGTACATATGTGTATAACAATAGTATTTAGTTGGGTTATTGATAACAAAATCAATATTTATACCGATAAAAACAATATTGACAGATCTAATTACTTGGTAACCTTTTAGAAAAAGTTTATTTAAAGGATCAATACGTTTACCCGGATTTTATATAAATGTACGTGCTCTGTAAACAATGTCGTCGTATAAATTAGGATGCGCTAACCACTTTTTAACAAGTCTTCTTGAATTACAGCCAATTCCACACGAAAGGCTATTTTCTTTCATAATTTTTCTTTTTGATAAGATAAAACCCCTAATCTTTTGAAGAGTGAAACAGTCTAATGCATGTTAAAACACCCTTACAAAAACTCTATTTGTGTACCCGCAAGTGGTCTGCGCCAAGGAAACATTTCTGCTCCTTTCCCTGTAGGACTTATAATATTGTTTTAATTGTTCTTCTTAGCACTGGATTAATGTTAATTGTCCTTATTATGTATGAAATAATTACAGCTGGACGCTAAGGAGACTACACTAAAAATAAATAGTTAATTCTTGTTGTGGTCATGAGGTTGAAAAGAGTTTTTGACGAGGTTGCTTTCTCGTCGAGGTATAGCCCATATGTCTGTTTACTCGTACGTAATGTTAATCACTTCTGTAAAATCTTTAAGATCAATGAATTTGCTATTGTAATTTTAGATATGTCTTTTCTATGTCTGTATATGGACTGAAGTGACTCCAGACAAGAATCTATCAAGACATACAGGATAAAACCTTCTAAATTTTAGAAATCAAGCACGACAAAACCATGGTGAGCATTGTTCCAAATGAAGTGTATTTAGAAATTAAACTAGTTCTCAAATTAAAAGCTATTATCATTTAAAAGGATATACGATCCTCTTTAGTATTTTTAAAGAGTAAATATATTTTCTAGCTAATAATAATGTGAAGCATATGTAGTGGTAAATCATTCATACAGACATAAATGTATAGTTAAGTTCTTGAAGGATTGAAGATGCGTGTGTGTGTGTTAACGCATCCTTAGATCTTTTTATGCATTGAACTACTTACGCACCATTAATCAGTAATCCCTACCTGAATAACAATGGCTAGTAATCCGGCTATCATAACTAATGACTGGAATACATCTGTCCATACAACAGCTTTCATTCCACCCTTGAAATGTAAATAGAATTTCATTATGATCGATCGTCCTGAACATGCATGAAATATTTCCCACTGGACGTTAAGCAACCAACAATCAATCAATCAATCATTATGATTGGGTACAAAATGCCTAGGTAAGTAATACTACGCAAGAGTACTATTTAAATTGTTTAAAGAAATATTTTCAATACCAAATTATAAAAGATAGTTGCATTGCAGTTTAAATTGTTTTCCTTTAAATAAAGCTATGGCAAACATATAAACTCAAAAGTTTTTTTTTTTTTTTTTTTTCATTTATATATTTTTTATTTGAAAAGGATTCCGTTTAAGTATTAATACATTTAAGTATTAATACATCGATCGATGAACAAACCGGAACCGTATCATATTTTGTTCTCCTGTCGCGAAACAATTCGATTATATTACTTATGAATATAAGTAAGTAAATAACCTAACTACAGATAATATTTGTTGTAGCAAACTTACCAAAAAGGTATACAATGTAGAAACAAGACCAACAGTAACAATTGTTGCCCAAGTTGGAAATCCTGTTACTGTTAATTAAATAAAATATATCACTTAGAAACTGAACAAACGTGAAATAAAACACCGAGCGAACACATCAATAACCTTTATTGCTCATTGACATGTTTCCAACAAAATGCTCTAAAACTTCCCAGATAAAAAAAAAGTCATTAATATTTACAGACTGAATATTTCGCCTGCGTATGAATTCAAATTCACTCTTTAACAAGCGTTTACACGACGAAACGAAGTCAACATTATACATAACTTAATGAAAATATCACCTTCGGCACAACACATGTAAAAGAATAGACGTTGAATTGTTGGTCATGTTCATGTAGTGATTTGTAACAAATGCATAATATAAAGTTGTGTTCAAATAAATGTTAAAGACTGTAAAATGTATGACGGTTTCATATTGCGGTATATTTTTTTTCATTTTAGCCTGACATGTTAATTTCCTTTAATTTAATCTAATAGGTTTATCTTAGTTTGTAAATATCATCCAATTTCAATTTTAACTTGACTTACCAGCTTCCAGTGCTGTCGATGGTGCAAACGATGCGATTCCCATATAGATGACCTACAGAAGTAAACCATATGGTATGCTTAAAATTAATACTAGTAATAATTCTATCGCGATTTTAGTGCGCTTACCACTGCAACGGAACCATATCTGTAACATGCTTTGTTTTCGACGTTTCTTACACCCATTAGTCTTTGTTTTATCTGCAGACTTATTTCAAAATTTTGTTCGAGATCTCTCTAACTTTACGACCTAGATGGTTTTTGGCTACGGTTGTCGTTGTACGCTAAAGCAGAGCGAAAACGAAATATTTTAGTTCATAGACTCACGTGTGTTACCAGATATTTTCTTTTATATATTTTAAAATAGTCTAAGAGACATTTTAAGTCTTCAACGAAAGAATAAAAAGGTAAATAAATCAAAATAGATACAATAAGACATCTATCATTAACAACACTTGTATTAATAACAAACCCTGTTAATGAAAAAAACAGACAATACCATGACAAAAACGAAAAACGTCGAAAAGACAAAGACGTCTACAAAATATTTCACAGAAAAGTTCAAACTAAGGACTGAGAAAAACAGAATAAAAATAGAATATGATGCAAGACAACCACGAACGAGGAATCACAGCAATTAGCGCCTTAGATGGTAGAAGGGCATTATGTTTTCTCGTCCATCCAGTAGTCAAGTCGATTTGTGCAGATTTTAAGCAAAATTGCTCAGAGTATGGTAAAAGCATGTAATTTTAAATAATAGTAGTATAGGTCATGGAAAACATTTTCAGCTATGGACCCAATCTAAAAGTCAAAATTGGCGGGAAAGGTGGCCATTTTTAAAATGGCTGATGTTTGATTTCTATAAAATACTTCCAAAACTTTATAAAAATTATATTAGTTAAGCTATAATTATAATCATTATTATTATTGACATAAAACCGGGTAAATAGAGTGACAATGATTACACAATGCATGTACAGTACAATGTAACAGAATAAAGATTTTGGTAAAGGCAGTTTACCAAGAAGTCAAAAGCACATCAATTAGAAACTTTGTTTACATATTCATTAGGATATAAACTTTTTTCAATAACGTGCCAAGTTAGGGTTTTGATCTCAATGTTGAGGAGAATGGGATAGAGAGAGACCAGTACCTGAAACAAGTAGTCCCTTGTTAATATAAAAAAGAAGATGTGGTATGATTGCCAATGAGACAACTGTCCACAAGAGACCAAAATGACATAGAAATTATCAACTACTAGTATAGGTCACCGTACGGCCTTCAACAATGAGCAAAGCCCATACCGCATAGTCAGCTACAAAAGGCCCCGAAATGACAATGTAAAACAATTCAAACAAGAAAACTAACGGCCTTATTTATGTACAAAAAATGAACGAAAAACAAATATGTAACACATAAACAAACGACAACCACTGAACTACAGGCTCCTGACTTGGGACAGGCACATACATACATAATGTGGCGGGGTTAAACATGTTAGCGGGATCCCAACCCTCCCCCTAACCTGGGACAGTGATATAACAGTACAACATAAGAACGAACTATAAAAATCAGCTGAAAAAGGCTTAACTCATCAGATGGACAAAAATACAAGTGGACGTGGCAGGGTACTTGTACATCCAAACAACAAAAAGACACTAGGAACAGATCTGAGAGTACTCGCAGTTATCTGACAGCTAGTTCAAAGCCACTAACAACTGATAAAAAAATCATGCATCTAAGACTAAATTATCAATCCGTACACATCCAACATCCAATGGATTTAGTGTAAAGACGTCATAAACAGTCAGAGAAAAACATGACCTTGTGCAATGCCAAGATACAGGTATCGACAGATTGTAGATCCATGAATGTGTATATGTATAAAACATACTAGTAATATTTAGTTAATGTATGTTTTATTGTCACTTTGCTTAGTTTCTTTTGTCACCTATATTGACATCGGACTTGGACTTCTTTTAAACTGAGTTTCACTGTGCGTACTGCTGTGTGTTTGTTTATTCTACTTTGGCTAGAGGTATAGAGGGAGGGTTGAGATCCCACAAAACATGTTTTACTCCGCCGCATTTTTGCGTCTGTCCCAAGTCAGGAGCATCTGGCCTTTGTTAGTCTCTTATGCTTGTTAATATTAGTTCATTTTGGCTGTTTTCTGCTCTTTGGTCGGGTTGGTGTCTCTTTGACACATCCCCCATTTCCATATTCAATTTTATTCAAAGAAGTATTGATCACATCACCTTGAAACATAGTACACATGTTCATTATGATAATAACGGATTTTTTCATTCAATTCTTAGCCTATTTATCCTTTTCCAGACCTGTTGATTATTTTCCTTTAAACAACGTGTGGTTCGTTTGATCTTAGGTCTTCATTGGTCAAAATTCTTATATGACGTCAAATTAATTTCCTATTGTGGCATCACGATAAAAGGCGACCATAAAAAAAAAACACATCTTTTTGTAGATCATTGGAATAGAAGGATTAAGTTTGTCTTCATATCGTCTAAGAATCCTCAGGTAAACAGATTCTACCACCAATTTTGTGCAATACGATATTTTCCACTTCAAATTAAAAAAAAAATAATGTCTCGAAGAAGGTACATTAATATAATAAATCAATGCAAAACTAAAGTAAAATCCCTTAACATTGGTACTAGAAGGAAGTAACGTGGCCACATAAGTCTTGCAAACCTATATCTGTAATTGTAACTCCATGTTTAACATAAAAGTCTAAAAGTTTAGGTGTTTTGTGTTACAGAAAAAACGAAAATTCACAATGTTTGAAAGTGAGATAAGATGTGATAAATTTTTATTACTAACTTGTGCTATGATCATAATATATATATATATATATATATATATATATATATATATATATATATATATATTAAATGACTGAATAATAGTCAACGATAAATCTTACGGGCGATGGGTCATATAAATATGATACAGTACACTACAAAATATAATATATAACCAGTCTAAAAGGGTACAACATCACCAAAAACTGACAATAAACGAACAAATGTAACTATAAATATTTCGGATAACAGATATCCTTCATCAGTATGAGCACGATGTAAAATGAATCAGATCAAACTATTCTGATTATTAAACTATAGCAATCTTGATTTTTATACAATAAAAAAAGTGAAACAGTTTTACCCGAACATCATATGTAGAGACGCTAATAAATTTAAAAAATTTAAAACCTACTCAAAGACATGCCTAAAATGAAAATAGTAATTAAAGATATGAACTGGCACAACTCTAAAATTCCAAAATGACGTCAGTTAAGATGTTGCAACAACTGTGTGTAAATTCATTCCAAAAAAACAGCACTGATCGATATAAGCTGGTAAAATATGTCAAACAGAGGCTGCGTATTTATCATCCCAAATAAATAGCAGTTTTATAAAGATAAGAAAACATAATAGTAAAATTTGGCTAAGGTTAAATAATTGGACGTGGATGCGTACTTGTACATCCCTCCCAAATGAAAAGAACCCTGGTATTTAAACTAGTAAAATTACAAAAGAATCCTTAAAACTGTAAGAGTCAAGTAAGGAAGACGGAGTAACTGGAAACAAATGATGTCAGGAAAATGAGTGACTCATTCTATGTTTTTTCATTTATGCCCTCTGGGGAAACTGTCCTTAGCTTTCTTATCCAAAACCTTTCCCGAGCAAGTCTTTCGGCCCTTGACCAACCCTCGTTGTGGTCTATGATTGTGATTGTAAGGTTTTTGAGATCAGCTTGGGCGTGCCCAGGTGATCTCAAATGACGACTTACGGGGAGGTCGGGCTTGCAGGTGTAGTCACTTCGATGACCATTCATGCGTTTGTTGAATGGCTGTTCTGTCTCGCCAATATACTGCATGCCACATCGACACTGAAGAAGGTATACAACATTCTGTGTTTTGCAAGTTACATTACAAAATATAGTGTACACAGACCCAGTGGAGTGGCAAGTAAATGTTTGACACCTCCGGGTGCCGGATTTTCTCGCTGCATTGAAGATCCATTGGTGGCCTTCGGCTGTTGTCTGCTCTTTGGTCGGGTTGTTGTCTCTTTGACATATTCCCCATTTCCATTCTCAATTTTATTGAGTATTCTTTATTTGTTGGCAAGTCAGACATCGTCTGTTACCACACGACTTACACCATCCTGCTGTTGAACAGCTTTTATTAGAGAAGACGTCAGCTATAGAAGTCTACAAAAAGGACCAATCAGCAAATTTACTAAGTACCGGATCGTCTAGAATAGACGATATTGTGCAGATAAGGAAAAAATTATATATATAAGTCTAGAGATTTGCACAACGATACTAATATAAGATGGTATTATACGAAGATGTTGTTATTAAATCGTGTTGACAAATATTTCGGCTTAACAAATAGCCTTCTTCAGTGTCAATAATTTTAACATTACTGATTGTATGTATAAAAATAGCTCAGTAATACAGGTAAGTTTGGTCTATTGATTTAATCCAAAATCCTGAACTTCATAATATAAAACAAAACTCGATACTCAAATATACGTGACTGTGTATATTTACATCCCAAAATGAGTGAAAAATAAAACTTAGTATTTTTTATTGATGCCGTTTGGTTGATGTACATTTAGTTCCTTTATCCAAAAGCTTTCCCGAACCTGTCGCTGGGCATCACTCCAGTGAATGTTCTGTTCAATCACTAGGATTTTCATGCGGTTGAAGTCATCAAGTTTGTGACCAGACTGTCTGAAATGCTGAGAAACTGGGAGAAGTGGTTTCTTAGAGAATATCAAACGATCGGTCAAAGGGGAGTAAGTAGAACATATTTCGCATCGTAATTACTAGTTTTTTTTTAGAAAAAACAAACCTTTTACAAATATTAATTTAGACTTAACATGGAACAGAGTTTGGTGAAAATTAAACATATTGTTATTCAATTACGATAATGTTTACATATGTTGTATACCATTATCTTCCAAGTATTAAAAACCGCAATTTTTATACTTGTGCATGCAAAACAAATTTCTTGGAAGAGGAGTCTAAATACAGCACAAACAACAGTTTCCAAAAGACCAAAAAAGTGAGAAGGTATATTTTAACAAAACGCATTTGACTAACAGGTCGAACAACGGATGTTTCTTAAACCCTGCTGACTGCCACAGATATATATATATATATATATATCTACTGCAATACCGTTCATTCATTAGTTAAATTAACTAGAAAATTAATGGGGGAAAACCCAGCTATTCGTGTTTTTCGATCGGCTTTTCTAAACAGAAAATCCGGCAAAATGTTCTTTTAAAGTGTTGTACACCTCTTTCGATTTATTTATGAGGATCTGTATGGAATCCTTCATTTCTGTATTCTTTCATTTTTAATTTTTCTTTATATTTTTGTCCATTATTCTCTATTCGTTATATTTTAGTACCACATTATTTTCTATTCTTTATTTTTAACCCTATTTGTCTGTATTCTTAATTTTTGTTGTTGATTTTTCTAAACATTTGGCCCATTATTCGCTATTTTGTAAACCCTATCCAAACCTTCATTTATTATACTTAAAAGAAGACAAATCAAGAGGTCCATGTTTTACTGCACTTTGTTTGGTGTTTTACTTACCACAATAAACTTCGTATAAATTATTTTTACAACCTGTTTGACAGATGAATGCACTTTATATTTAATATATTACACAACAAAAATAATGTTAAAACGTGCAAATTCAGTTAAGTCAACAGAAAAGTATCTTAAGTAAAGTAAAGACAATAAAGAATAAGTTATACTTTTTTGCATAATATATAAAATACATTTCGCCATAAAACATAACAAATATTATTGCCATGGTGTTGTTGTTTTTTCTTCGTTTATAACGAATTTTTATTGTCCTTTCGATTTCTACTGTTTTTTTTTTTTTTTGGACAAAAACATGAAGCTTGGGAAAAATCATAATATATACCGTATTAACGAAAAATCTCAGTATTTTTTAAACTTATTGTGTTTGGAACTATTTCGATATATGTAACAATCACAGCTGTTACAAAGCTGTTACAATCTTTTCAACGTCATGTTGCGAAATAGGGTACATATCCCCCCTTTTTATTTTAAACTCACTATTTAAAAAAGAAATGTATCATTTGGAAGGACACTTTATTGTTAATAATGTTACACACTCTTTATATTGATTGCTGAACACGATTAACTTAATAAGTTTCCTTTCTTTGCATGCATGCATTCTTAACATAGCTAGCGGCAGATTCAATAGGTGCATCCCATTATATATGTAATAGCGGGAAATGTATTTCTTTAAAACAAATATTTTTTCAATTTTTTAACCGTCGGGCTATCTTTTTTGTTTGACCTTTCTGCTCCTTTAAAAAAAAAATCATGAATCAGCCATTAATATGTTACTCAAATGTTACTAGCAGTAAAAAATAGACATGTTTTTTGTTTGCACCTGTCCTAAGTCAGGAATCTGATGTTGAGTAGTTGTCGTTTGTTGATGTGGTTCATAAGTGTTTCTCGTTTCTCGTTTTTTATATAGATTAGACCGTTGGTTTTCCCGTTTGAATGGTTTTACACTAGTAATTTATGGGGCCCTTTATAGCTTGCTGTTCGGTGTGAGCCAAGGCTCCCTGTTGAAGACCGTACTTTGACCTATAATGGTTTACTTTTATAAATTTTGACTTGGATGGAGAGTTGTCTCATTGGCACTCATACCACATCTTCTTATATCTATATGTTATAGTTGTGTAACCCTCGTGTCTGGAGTGACACGCCTATTTTGAATGACATTTATAAAACAAAAAATCTCTAATTATCTATCTACCACACCATACCTGTTGCAAGATCATCATAATTGTCCCCGTCAACTTAGCCGCTTTGGAATCGAAACGTTTTTCTAGGTACTGAAATAAAAATTACAAAATACAACAAC